>JANVCH010152270.1:0-12434 GCA_025505405.1 Epizoanthus rinbou | reverse complement strand
ATATGCTCAAAGGCGCATTACAATAATCAGTTTACCCCCAGCGAACCGAAAGCATATATAGGCGCATTGGCTTATCGACACTCCCCTTAGCGGCTTTTCAGTGACAATTACATAACAAGTGATACAATTAGCTAATCTAAAATATTAATACAAATTACGGACAAAAATTATGTTCTATAGTTTTACAATGTATTTTAAAAGATAGTGGTAGTAGTTATGTGCAAGTCGAGGAGGCAGAGCCCGAGGCAGTCCACACGCCCACAGCACCACTCATAGCAGCTCAGGCTATACCCGAGGCAGTCCACACACCCACAGCACAATTCATAGCAGCTCAGGCTATACCCGAGGCAGTCCACACGCCCACAGCACAATTCATAGCAGCTCAGGCTATACCCGAGGCAGTCCACACGCCCACAGCACAACTCATAGCGGCTCATTCTATGAGCATAAGAACTGCTCCAGGATCCGACTCCTCAACTTGCGCCTAAAACCAAGAACTGACTTGCTTAGTTTAATGGATCCATCCAACTCGTTCCACAGCGAAACAATTCTATAGTAGAATGTTCTTTGGCCAGACGAACTCTTGAAAAGCGGAATATTTAATTGCTGGGAACTACGAGTTCTCCGGCCAGTCACTTCACCTCTAGTGATAAACTAAATTGGGTATGTCCCAACTTTTTGACATTTTGGGCGACAACCTTGCTTACGGAAATTCTTTCAAAAACTGGGCTTTACAAAGCACTAATTTGCCATCATAACAAGTCCTGTCAGTACAGATAACATTTATTTGTTTTCCTTTTTTACTTGTGCACAGACGACGTCAAAACATGGCGAATAATTCAGTGACGTCACTTGACTGCATGTGGCGCGGCGCGCAGCTGAAGTCAGTCTTCCACAGGCAACCCAAGCTAACCCAGGCACCTGTTGTTAACATCAGAATTATTCAAATTAAATCTTCAAACATACACAAACAGATATCCGGAATTTGCTAGAAAATTTTATTTATTCTTATAATCTCACAATTGTTTTCTACAGTTGATACTATTAAAATAATATTCATACATGCGACATCAAATAAAACTTGACACGGAACGTAAGTGTAGCTTTGTACAATTCTTTTAGAACGCATTTCACCACAATTGCATGCATCAGGCTCTGTGTACGCACGCTGCTCTGCTTCCCGCCTTTCTTCAAAGCGGTCGTCCTGGCAACTGACTGCTGACCGCCTGTCTGTGACTGGATTACTTGAGCCTGTGACATATAGATGAAAATAATTCCCAGAATTAGCAACGGTGTAGTCAATCAATCAATCAATCAATCAATCAATCAATAGACTTTTTGTAGTGTAGTGCACTCATATATATAAATAATGTGCCATGACCCGACACAGGGCGAACTGAGTAAAGAGTAAAAGTTATTGAATTAATAAATTGTAACTGCGTTATTGAACTAAAGAAAGCCGATTTATATGGCAAAAACGTACGTTTTGAATGGCCATTTTTGTCACCGTCTTCAGATTCTTGAGATTATATTTGACGAGTTGTAGTTTCTTGACAGCGCTTGTATTACTGGACAGGTTTGAAGCCCTCACATTTGACCTTACAAGTTTGTAGAAGTCGCTTATTAATACAAATTCCACTTGAAGTTTTTCCAGCGTCTAAAAAGAACATAAGTATTGAATGAGAATATCTACAGAGTCCATAATAACATCGTGGTTTATAGAGATACAGTTAAAATTATGATTAATAACCGGTTCTATAATGGCTATGCAACTCAAACTTGATTCTACCGATTGTGGCTGTCAGTGCTGAGTTTGAATGGGTTTTCAAACAGTCAAACGGAAGCCAAGGGCTGCATTGGCAGTGGCATTTTAATTCAGTTTACATTAGGTATGGACTGCCTATACAAATCTAGCATACATACACATAGATACGTAGATACATAGATACGTAGATACGTAGATACATAGATACGTAGATACATAGATACGTAGATACGTAGATACGTAGATACATAGATACATAGACACATAGATACATAGATACATAGATACGTAGATACGTAGATACATAGACACATAGATACATAGATACATAGATACATACATACATACATACCTACATACTTACACGGATACATACATACATACATTCATACATAGATACGTAGATACATACATACATACATACACGGATACATACATAAATACGTACATATATACACACATACACAAGCATTCTGATTGGTTGAAAGCCGTTTACCATAATTCAATGGAAAACATGGAAATACATTGTGCGTGTAATGGCTGGGTTTATTTAATAAAAGAAAATAGAAAACATTTCCTGTGTTTTCCGTTGAGTTATTGTCACTACACTTTTGCAAACTTTGGAGAACGCAAAAAGCTATGGAATCTTCGCTTCGGCTTGTGCTACCACAGCCGTTGTTTGTTCTCTCAAATTTGCACTCGTGTTACCATAACTTGATGTAAAACACGGAAATATATCAGACTTTAACCTCTGATGATGATCACACAGATCGAAAAATGATAATATATATATCACGGAAATATTTCTATATTTTAAGTAGCGTCTAACCATACCGTTAGATTGTTCCACAATGTCATGTTGAATGCACTTGTTGCCTGCATGATGTCTGATAAATTGGGAAGTGAGGCACATGACCTGTTTGGCGAAGTAGCGCTACTGTGTCGCTAAACAATGAGAAAAAATAGTGATAAGTATAAATGGCTGGTGAGCTTGAGGCCTATGTCATAGCATCAAATGTTTCTTGTATAAGGAAAAAAACGATGAGAAAATGTCTTTCTGTTTTGATAACCAAGGTAATGTTACTGAACGAGTTCAGCCTTACAATTTTTCGGTAATTTCTGCAATTTCCGTTACCCGAGTTCAGAGTTCCTTATCTGAATATCGTCGTTGATTTCGGTTACAGTAGTTGCAAAAACTCTCCAACTGAAGCATTGGTAGAATTGCATAAAACAATTGCAAAAATTGCAAAATTGAAATATTTGTGATTTTCGTTAGATCATTGCGAAAACTCGTAAAATCTGTAAAATTTGGAATTGCATGCATTTCTAGACATAAGTGACAATTCCACCTAAACCATTGAATTTCTACTAATAATCAAGTGAGCTTTGCAACTTCTCAAAACATAAAGGTGAGGCTGTTTAAATGATAGCTACGTCATTGAGTAAAGTATGTACACGATGTACGATGTACGAAAACGTTTTTCAAACAAAACATTTTACCTTGTACTCATATTTTAAACTTTGGTTGGAGAATATTTCTATTTTGAGTACAGTATTATTCCATAAGAAATGTCAAACCTTCTCAACACATTGGTAAACCACTAAGTGTGACCATTCAAATGAAAGCTCTTGACGAGAGTAATAATATTAATAACAATAATAATAATAATAATAATAGTTTTATTATAAAATACTACGTATGTAGACAGGCGTGTTTACAACTTTACATTTTGCAAAATTCAGTATGGCGGTCTGTCAAAGAGAAGACCCAGGCAAACAATAGATAACGCTTTCTCCAAATTTCCAAAAATCTTTGAAATTCTTAATTAATTTTAGTATCAAGCCTGGATATTTTGGGATCACGTGATCTGCTGTTTGCCGGGTCGAGCCTTCTCTTGAAGACGGCCATATTGAATGCCGAGCAGACCCTGGGAACGAGGTTGATGTTGAAGAAATTCTTGGATAGCTTTTAATATCAACACATGGACTGAAAATGATGCAAAATAGTTCTTAACGAAACGCTTTGATGTTTACAAGATACAGAGTTCTGACAGAGGTGAGCTATACTCTTATGTTACCAACAAGTTGGATAGAATTGTAGCATTATAAATACTAACGGCCTTAGCGAAACTTGTGAGTTTATATCGATATCGTTCTCATTTGTGACGTTGCGGAAGAGTCCTGACAAATCATAACACGCCTCCCAAATATCATCGTACTGGTTTTCTGTATTTTATAGTTTAATGTATGACAGCACATGTACTTCATTTACTCTCTGAATAATCTATGTCATTACATTGACATGCAAAGGAACCTAAAATAGTTCAGACTTAGTACTGCACGTTTGAACTGTGGAGAACAAGAGTTGTTCTTTTATATTTTTATGCAAAGTTTGTGCACTTTCGTTTAGGCCTAATGGTTTAATAACGGCTGTCATTTTGCCAGACTGAAAGACCACAATTCCGTCACATATCAGTGCTGATACTAGAACTTGGCAGTTGCATGTACTTCAAACAACTATTTCTGAGAAATAGACCTATATGCCAATCTCGAGTTTTGTTATTATAAATGAACCTGACAGTCGGTGATTGGATATTTGAGACAGGAATACAAAAGTGTTTGGAATTGAAATGCTTTGTTGATAAACGCGTCGGCTAGGATTCGCTGAAATACCAAAAGGGGTTTCATTCCATAGCTTTCCAGGATACATTGCAAGATCTCAAATATCGATCAAGTTTAAATAACAGGTATGATATTCATGGTCATCCCATAGTGTTAAGTAATGATTGACAGAAGCTGTTATTTTAATTCTAGAACTCTACATTCGGCGATAGATTCTAACACTGTCAGTTCCCACGTGTTTATAAGCTGCTATTGAAGGCCGTTAGGGATAGCACTCACAAAACACATAACTGCATAATTACTGTTATTAACACTGGTAGCGATTAAAAATCTAGCGAGTTGTTTTTATAACTTTTAGGCTTTTGGTTCGCTTTAATACAACTCCCTTTCTTTTAAAAAAAAAATAAACGTATATGTTTAATATTTATCTCTAAGGCTCGTTTCAGACGCCATATCTTTCATGCGCCATATTTAATACTTGAATTAGGTTCATGAAAAGTTCGACGTCTGAAACAGATTAAATACGGCATTTTGAATTAAATACAGCAGAAGCGTTAATGTGGCAGAGCTTGCCGTTTTTAATTGAATTAAACGGCGTCTGAAACGGGCCTAACATCACAAAATGTCGAACTACAAACAGCAATGTATTTGTCAACAGTATTCAAGACCAATGTATTAAAACAGCAACAACAACAACAATCTATTTGTGCCATACATTTGCTTGTTTACAATAATATAATTTATAGAAAGAAACTGGCATGCACAAGCACAAGCAGTTTAGAATAGCTATAGAGCTAGTTGAGCCGCAAGGTTGCTTTTCTGTTTACTTACATAATTATGTAAGATCGAGTCAAATAAGCTACAAAAATACAAATACATATAAATAGATAAAAATGACACGATTAAGTAATAGGAGTATTGAATGGTTCTTCAACATTTTTAAGTGCTCGCAAAAGTTGCCCCTTGCTTGAATTGCTCGCAAAATTTTGGAGGGTACTCGCCTGCTCGAATTCAAGCCTCATTTTCGTAATTCAGTGCTCGCTCGCTCCTCGTGCTCGCAAAAAATAATGCACTGCTCGCATGCTCGCAAATGCTCGAAAAGACCATTCGGTACGCCTAGTAATAATAATAATAATAATAATAATAATAATAATAGTAGTAGTACTGGTATATAACATGTAAAATCGAAATATGGATAAATGAAATGAATTACTTACACGGTACGTGATGTAAGCATCATAACTGTTGCGTTGTAATACAGAAGAGAGCAGTAACAGACTCTCGAGTTGACATCTCAGTTTTTGTTGAGGATTGACGATCCGCGACGAACAGGGAGTCCGCACTGGGGATCCGCGGCTGACACAGTTAAAAATAGCTACGAGAAATCCCAACTTGATTATGTATGATGTAACATCTGAAACAAAATGAAAGTGAATTTTGGTTTCACGTTGTAAAACATATCTGTAGCCGGAAATAAATTAAGGCTATATTAAACACAAATGCATATAACACTGGGCGAACGTGAAAAAATTCGTAAAATGTTTCTTTTTTATTTATATATAACAACCATTAAACCAGGGGGTTCTCGCCGCCGCGTGAATTGCAGAAAAGCTTAAAAAAAAGTTGCAAATGAATCTTAAATTAGAAAAAGCTAATTACAATATGTTAAAATTAATTCTTTGTCGTCTACCAACTGAAGACACAAAATAGAATAAAATGGCGGGAAGATAAAAGGTTTTCTGTAAAAAGCGGGAGATGAGATAACAAAATCGTGTTTTGAATTTCTTTATGTAGTGAAATAGTCGTCTGCGGTCTTTGTACAGTGTTAACTTTTAGTTGAGTTAAATCTGTTGCAAATTTGTCAAAGTTGCTGTATATATATTTTTGTAATTCGGAATTTTGAAATATAGAGAGAACGTTTAAGAATTGTATACAAACAGCGGGTTGTATAAATAATACAACGATGATATCTCTGCCGGTACAAAGCACAATGTTGATCCAGTGTATGTTTGGCTGCCTAGGGATTGCCGGTAACAAGTTGTATTGGAATATATATTACTTAATAATTCCTATTTATACAATAAACAAGACAAAAATAGCAATCTGTTTGGTGTAATAACAAAATATAACGCTGCCTCTGATTGGTCTAGGGGTATTTAACATAATTTGACGGAAACATAATTTCCCTATTTTATGTGTTGCATTTATTTATGTTGGAAAAAGGAAAACAGTTTCCGCTACTATTTTCAAAATATCGGAAATAATTCTTTACGATCCATTAATTTTTTAAAATTTCAGAGAACTGAGTGTTTCGCAAGACGTTAGTTTATGCTACTGGTCTGACCCAGTTCTTCAAAAGCCAGGATTAAAATTTAACCCACCATTGGAGTCTCCTTTCGACGATTGGGCGGGTTATCTATGTTTGAGAAACATTGACCAATAGATTCAAAGTTCGAAAGTCTACTTAACATATTTGTGCTCAGTAATCCTGAACTAACCTTATCGCGCTCAGTTTCAAGAACACTGCTTGCCTGTGTCACAAACTAGTAATTAATCAGACTCATAGCTAGTGATTTCAGGCCCGATTCGCGAACTCGAAAAAATAATATAAAAGTTATATCAAACTCACGAGCATTGAGGCATATTTTCAAACAAACTTTATACGTACCTGCCATGTTAGTATTTTCCTCTATAGGTTTTGTTTTCTGTGATTAAACAAGTCTTCTGATAAACCAGCTTTGTTTAAGAGTTGTCTCTGTTGTTGATTGACTTTTGCTGCAAAAGTCATTCCTTTTATTCTCAGATTTAGTTTCCATCCTATTAATCATTCTCTAAACTTGGTGTAAAGATAGCTAACTCTTTACTAAATTATTCTTCCATTATCACTCAGTTCCCGAAATTGTGGGTATCATGATTTTGTCCCAGATTTTGTTTGCCAATCTTGTCGTACTTCCGTCCGAATTCCTGCTTCCGCGAAATCCTTCAATCGTTTTTGTTATTCATCTTTACTTGTAAAATACAATTCAAACAATTGGAAACATTTTACAGTTTTGTGCTCTGCAAAAATACGCCTAAAACTTCAGTTTCAGCCGTCGAATGCCTTATTTCCTAGCCAAATATCCTGATGTTAACTGATTGAATTTAATTCTGTTACAAGGAAGATCTTGACAAAACATGTAAGGGGAGTAAATAGCATCTACATCCTCAACGTGGTTTAATAATTAATAGACTGTACTCAGAAGTGAACAATCTTCCATTTCATTTTCGGTTATCAGCACTTTTTATTGTCTTCTGGTAAAGTTTGCGGTCATAGACGTTCTTGAGGAAATATCACATGAGTCACTTCAAACGAGTTATGATTTATTATTAATTATTAATTAACTTCCTATCATGTATTTGATGATGGTTGTTTATTTCTAAGATCAGTCATGATGCTAAATACATTTCAGCCGATAATTCAACTGGACAATAAGATAAGATCATTGGGCGACTGATAGACGAGCCCCAATTTACCAACCTGAATTACTTGAAACTTTCCTTTCAACCAACTTCCGTCCTGCATGCACATTAAAGTTTGAACACAGTCCAGGCAAATCCTGGATTAGAAAATCGGCTTTTTGAGAAGCTGACTCTTGAAGTATGGACAGACTCGGGCAGTAGAGTGTGTGGGGGGGGGGGGGAGAGACAGATAAACATCTATCAAGAATCTGCATGAAACGGATCTGTAGATTTAAGATAGACAGACAATGATAAATTATTGTTTGCAATATTTTTTTTAAATATGCTTATTAAATACGTGATGGTTGAAAGTATTGTCAGTGCGTCAGGCCCTGGGTTTCCGAGGGTGGGTTGAATGAAGTTCTGTTTCTAATTTCAGACGTTTGCGTTGAAGCAGGTTTCTTGAACCTACTGGCCTCATTTTGAATTTGGGAAAGGGAAACTTTGCATTAGAATCAGAGTTAAAGACATCAGTATTTGTGTTAAAAGGACACTTAAACGGTCGGACTTTAATAATTTCTCATTTCTGAAAATAACTTTTTACGTTCCGTAATTACAGAATATTAACATGAAGCTTCAGTTCAGCCGGTTGGTTGGGCTTCAATGCGTATGAGGGCTATTTCAATCATGTGTTCTACAGGCCAACAATATAAAAACGCTTCTAAAGATTATTGTTCTTTACATTTATCGATATAGAATTGGAGTTAGTGTACTTTGTAGAGTTCGCGTAATGTGAATATTTTTTATACAGATGTTCATTGTAGAAAGGTAGCTGGGTTTCTGTGAAGTTCAAGGTTGTCCAAGGTCTCCTCAAGTGCACTTGTTTACGGCCGGAAGTGGCCCAGATGGACCGGAACCGGAAACACGTGCACATCAAAATCTCGCGCGAAAGCTGATGATAAAAATGTTCCAAAACTTGTTGGTGAAGTATTGAATTTGATAAAACCTAAGGGATAATCACTAGCTCTTTTCAGTAAAGAAGAAAGCCGAAATTAGAGTCTATTAATCGGCCTTGAATGTGTCACGAATTATGCACCTTGAAGAAATTAAATATGTTACACAAATGGCCTGGAAGCAAACACTATTTCATTTCGTTCTAATAAAACATTTCAAAATTGGTTTACATTTTGTATACCAAAGTTGAATCGGCAAATCTCGTCAACAATACATCGGTTTTTGTCGTCGTTTTTCAGTACCCATCTCAACTGGTTATTTCTCATGATTAGAGCTAAAATCTGACTGATCATCGAGCGCTGCCAATAAACCGGAACGTGAATGGTAAGTCGATAACAATGTTCCAGATCACTGCATCGGTCATCGAAGGTTCCTACAACAACACGTTGCGCAATGAGCTAGCAAGCTTTATTTACACATTGTAGTACAGCCAGTCTTAGACCGTCTACTACAGGAAAATACTAAAGAACTTTGAAGATAGCACAGTTTTAAGAATAATTCGTGATTTAGTTGGTCTTTGCGTTAATTATAAAGCCGTAGTGTTTAAGTGATTTCGTGCTGACAAGAATCGAGGCAAACTGCCAACTTTCATCGCGCTTTTGTGCAAATAGACAAAGACTTTTATAGGTCATTCATGATCAAAGATGTAGTTCTTAGAAGTGTGCAAATAAAATTAAGTTGGTAAACATTTTTTTGAAAGCAAATTGTTATTAACAACGCCCCAGTTTGTATGACACGCTAATTACCAACGGGGTTTAAATGAAATCTTCGCACGTGCACCGCTTAACTAAGGGTTTTGATAGTTGTACTTTGACCAACTTCCCATAGTTTTGAGTTGAAGAGTCTTAGGGTATATACATAATTATGGACAATAATTCACTTAAAATAAATGATTACTGCCTAAAGTACATAGTTCGTGACAATTTAGGTCAATATACTTTACGTTCCTTGAACATATGAGGCTACTGACTATAAAAAGATTATTAAATGCTTTGGAAAATTTACAGAATACTTTCTATCAGTGACGCAAAACAGTCTCAATCCTTCACAGTTCAGTTATCATCATCATCATCATCATTCTAAAATTGCAATGTTGTCCAGCGGATTTTCTAGTATTCGATGATATATACAAAGACATAAATAAGCGCGGAGAAACTGGACCTGGTTCGTCAAAAGCCGATCGGCACTAAAGCCCCAGGTTCTGATTAGGTTTCAGAATTCACCGATTTATAGGTCGATAACCCTAACCCTTGGTGGAAAATTTACTGAACACTTTCTATGAGTGACGCAAAATAGTCTTAATTTTTACTTTTCAAGACAAGACAAAGCTATCATCATCATTCTAAAATTGCAATAACCAGCTATACTATTTATATTATCCAAACGGGAAACCAAAGCAATGATACGATGTGTAGAAGCTTTTAAAATAAGTTTATTTCTAAAGTGCAAATTACAGTACATGTTTTATGTATCATTCAGTTTCCTTACACAACTTTCAAAGTTATATTACTCACTTCTACTTCCTTATTGGAAGTCTTAGATATCTGGCTTCATCAATGCCAATGATAATCCTGAAATATATTAATGTAATACAAATGCAGCTTTCTTTAAGAAAGCAGTTATATATTTCGTGTCTCCAATGAACCACTTCTAATAGTACTTGATGTTGTAACGTTGAATAATTCCTAAGCAGTCTAGAACCTGACAAATTATTATACCGCGGAGAGGGTACTAGAGTGAACTAAATGGCGTCTTTCTGTTGCATGGCAGTAATTGTAATAAAGTTGCTATTGCCTAAGGCTGTGAAAACGATGAAGAAACCTAATTAATATTGTGCTGCAAATAGTGGAAGTTGGTCTTGAATCTTAAAACCGCTGTGTCTAACTGCTTGAGAACGCAGTCAACTAAGGCGACGCTCTGGACAAGTGCGGTGGTCTGTCCGCCTGGCGCTGGCGTTGAGGACTGAGACGAACTTGTAGCTGAAGAGGGCTGACTGCTTCCCTTGGAGTGCATTCTTTGGGCCTGAAAATGCAGCAACACATTGCAGCAATTAATTAGGATTTGATCAACAAGTTAATTAGATGGCAAGCCTGGCACAACGAATGATCAAAAAACAGAACAAGAAAATATTTGCACTTCTATCAAGTGTGCAACGCTCCAAAAACCGTTCTGTGTACAAATTAATTAGAATTTGATCCACAAGTTAATTAGATGGCAAGACTGGCACAACGAATGATCAAAAAACAGAACAAGAAAATATTTGCACTTCTATCAAGTGTGCAATGCTCCAAAAACCGTTCTGTGTACAAATTCCAGAATTACACATTTTAGTTGTAGATGAGTTTTATTCGAAATTCGGATCATAATTTGTAAATTATGAAATACAATTTATTTGCGTACAATGTCATGCGCGGTATAACAAACAAGAAACAGTCGAAACTACGAAACTGCGAACACCCATCCGCAATGTAAATATGTCTTAATCTGATATAGGGAATGAACTTACCCTTTTCATGGCGTTGTTTGTGGCTGTTTTCAGACTCAAAAGATCGGTTTTGACAAGTTCCAGATTTTTCTTGGCGTTAGTATCGGTTGACGTTCCATACACAGCCGCGTCTATGTTCACAATGATCTTGTAGAATTGCTCCATCAGGGAAAACTCCACATTGAGTTTCTTTACAGTCTGTAAGAGTAAATGATTTAAAGCATGTTAAAATTATGTCAGTCTAAACTGTAATAAAGTCAGCCGTATATCACATATTTCAAACGTTGTTGAAAATATTGAAACTTAGACTCTATCAGAAACTCCAACAAAAGCAGCATTAATAATAAATTAATTTACTCTCACTGGCGTCATCACGTAATGGGCTGAGACCTCATAATTAGCATTAACTCGTTTGAACGCAACATCTTGTTGAAAGTACAGTTGAAGAGGTTGGACATAAGTTAGACAATGAAATAAAATACAAATATAGAGGCATCAGAGGACTTTTGATAAAGTAAAAGTGTGTTGTACAGCTGAGCTTACTGTAAAGTTCCTCCAAGTTGTTTGGTTGTACATCAATCTTGCTCTCCTGAGGTCGCTTACCACTAGCAATGAGCCACACCCTTTACTTCCTGAGACAAAACCTTGATTTCGCTGTTTCAAAAGAAAGAAAGGAGCCTAGTAAATGGTCGTTTTTGTACTCATCATTGTCAGTGCCAAGTTTATATCATAAAAAATGGAAATTGCTTTCAGTGAGAATAAATAGAAGTTATTGCAATTGTTTTTCGACCGAAATGAACAGAAATTCCAGGAAGCCACTGTTCTAGTACTTATCCACCACTGTATAGTATATCTAGACTTTGTTCCATGTTTTTAATATCTTTCAAACGATTAAAAAAGACATTTGCAAGTAAAAAACTTAAACACAATAAATCTTGCAAATATTATGGTCGATATCTCCAAGGTAAGGTTAATGTAGGTACACAGATGCCAATGTTAAGTTAAGAACATTAGGATAATTGCTGGATGACTATTAGAGATCATTTCGCTTCACTGTCAAAGATTGATCAGAACAAAATGCTTGCGTCAGCGAGTCACGCATCAATTCTC
>JANVCH010152159.1:0-12435 GCA_025505405.1 Epizoanthus rinbou | reverse complement strand
CGGATTTTTTTTTTACAGTATGAGAGAAATGGAGGAAGAAATAAAAATAAAATTCTATTCCAGCATTTTTTTATTCTTCTAGCAAAAATAATGGGCAGGAGGTAGAAAAGAAACGTAGATACACCAGGTAGCACTTGCAAATTTAACCTGTAGTTTCTTTACAAACTATGCAAATTTTGCATAATAATTGAAAATACCAAGAACTAAAATTATGTTTAATATACTTCATCAGACAATATTGAACAATATATTATCATAAAATATATTTATTTCTTAAATTTATGTTAGGTACATTGTAACCTTCATATAAACGGTCAACATATAAATGCCCCCCAAAACGACAAAAACAAAAAAACACAAAAATAAACGACAAATAAAAATTTTATTTTTATTTCAAAATCGGACATTTTAGGTGCAGTGGATCTGTAAACCTAAAAATTCAAAAATTGTGGCCTAATTGTGCAATTATTGTTTTGCTTGTAAAATTCTGTCAGAGTTTGTGACCCCTTAACCCTTCATGCACAGACAATGTTACGTTTATCAGCATTTGCCATATACAGCTATTTCAGAAAAGGTTGGCAGTAATAGTATGTAATAGTGAATAACACGACCCAAAGGGACTATGGGTTGTAAGAAAACTAGACTAAATACACAGTTGTCCTGTGGAAAGGATAAACTTTTAGTTGAATGACAACTAGGTGCTTGGATTGTCTAAAGTTTAGTTGATTCGCTGTGGCAACTTATCTTTATTCAACGTTGTGTCAACCCACAGTTCCTTTCGGTTGTGGTTACTATTCACTATTGCTCAATGACAACGTATTTTTAAATAGCTGACTGTATACCTAGTAGATGATATTAATGGTAATATAAGTAGTTTAGATTGGGTTTTTTGGAACTGGTCACATGTTGTAAAGATATAAATTATATATATCAGTTCCACATTTTTTGTAAACATGTCTGAAAGTCAATGAAAAGTGGAAATTTATGAAAATGTAACTCTACTGTCTTTTGAACATGCAGACTTTTGAAAATGGAGGCAACATAATTGAATCTTCAAGAAGCTCCACTTTTGAACCCATTATTTCAAAAAATATTTAACTTAATTTTCCTGTGGATGGGATGTGATTGTTTCAATTGAGAACACTGACCCTGTATGTGTGGATTGGTGCTTATCGTAAGACAAAAAAATAAAGAATTGCATTTGTAATTGGATATGATCCCAGTCCATGCAGATATGTTTTCAAAACGTTTTTCAATTGAAAGTAAATCTGTGTTCACATGTATGAAATCACATGTGTATCGATAATCTTATAATCTGTTTTGCTGTTGTAGTGCATTAAACTTACCCACAACTACAACATAAAAAACAGAACTGATTGACCAACAATTTGAAGTTTTATATTAAAATGAGGGTATTACAATTTGCCACTCCAGGAACTACAAAAAGACTGGGTCCGTCTACCCAAACGATCCCAGAAAGCAATTGCAGTTTTTTTTAATTACATGTAACAATAAATTGTTTTGTGTTTTTGTGTGCTACTCCTTCAGGAGAGAGAAGCCGCAAAGAGAATGTTCAGTGGACGGAAAGGTCAGGAGACAGTCGGCGATAAGGGAAAGAAAGCTAAGACGTAAGTTCAATATATTGAACTCTTTGCAAATTTCTTGTATCAAAAATGAGAATTAAAATTTCAGCACAGCATTACATGGGACAGTTAGCTAAGAACGTATAGACTTTCTATAAATTGCTGTTACTCCTGTCCCAACGAAAACATCTTGTACATTTTAAACATTCTCTTCCATTGTTGCTAGTGACTGTAAAATAATAAGAATGACTGATTGAACAAATTGAGCGATTTGGATGATCAAGCAACTGATTGATCAATTGAGTGAGTGATTAACTGACTGATTGATTTCAAGATTGATTGGTTGGCTGGTTGATTAATTAATTAATTAATTAATTCATTGATTCGTTAATTCATTCATTCATTCTTTCATTCATGACATCAAGAGTTCTTGCATCATTCAGTCTAAGGGACCATTTACATGAGAGTCATTTTTATGTGTAAAAATAGTGGTTTCATACCAGAATCCCTGGACAAAATTATCTTACCTGAAATGAACTTCGTCTCACACGTGCTTTTAGTTGTTTGAAAATCTGCCTCAAATCTCGGTAAACAGCAACAAGAAAATGACCAGATACCAAGAGGAACTTGCTGTGGGACGAACATCGTTCTGGGCCTTAACTAAAGAAGTAATGTTATGTGAATGTCGCAGATACAGATCCACTATATTTTTCAACAGGAGTGTACATGTAGCATAGTCGATTGAATCATGTTCCTTTTACTTGCACTACCCCTCAGTGCAGTTTTCCACAGAATACCATCAGTTGCTTATCTAAGAACCTCGTAACGTTATAGCCAGGACTACAGATTGTATTCGCATCTTCTTGTTATCTGCTGCAGGTTTGTACCAGGTGCACCACGTCCTGGTGTCAGGGAAGTGAGACGGCCCCCAGAGCCCAGCAGGGATGTTGCTGCTATTAAGGTAAATCACAGAGAAGTAGCAGTTTACACACTGAACATTGTGTTTGGTGTTACTTGTTCTTAGAATTGAAAGTTTAGAATTTCAATAATACTTGAAGCATTTGGTATTTAAACTGTCTTCAGACCAAATACTCACAATTATAACACTGAATATTGCAGGCTGCAATTGCCAATGCAAAGACGCTCCAAGAAATGCAAAGACTGGAGATGATGTTGAAGAGTGGACAGATGCCAGCCAAGGGCGGTCCCCCGCGTCGACCAGGATCACAGGATATTGAACAGGATGAGCAGATGGAAGTCACGAATGGCACATAGAAGTTCGCTTTGCCAACATTTTCTATTATTTGATGTATATACGCAAGAGAACTGTAATACTAAGTCCAGTAGTGCGTTTGTATACACAGATGTTGGGGCTTTGTAAATGAACTTTCTAAAGTTTAAAACCAAGTTGTGCAAGCAACATTCGACAACTCTGTACGACTGTCTGAAGGCAGGTCAAGATGTCTCAAGAGAAATCAGAGCCACTGAACTCATACGTTTATTTTGTGTATGTGAAATGGTCTTTTTGACCACCACATAAATCTCTGTACGATGTAGTTTGTACATGTATATGATGCTTAGGACATTGCCAAGACCTAACTTACGTGGAGAATCCCCAAACGATATTTGTCGACATTTTGCAATATTTTTTGGGACTTGGTCTTTGGCTAGCACAACAAGTTTGAAAATTTTGTTGCAAGAAACTTGAACGTCTGAAAATATTTCCTACTTTCAAGGAAAGTTTTGGATTGCAGACCAAGCTTCCTACATATACAAGTTTATGACACCAAGATCGATAGGTCCAGACCTATACCTGTACTGTTCTTTTCATCTCTTTCCCTCCGATCCCACTCGACCTCCCCCAGTTTTTTGTCTAGGATTTTAGCTAGCAGTTGTTTTGCCGGATTCCATGCAATAGTTTGTATACATCACTGGTGTCATTCCCATCTCGTGAAACAATACGTAACGTTTTCAAGAATAAGCCCGATGCAATCCATGAATGTCTGCAAGATAAATAATTTGCCCTAGTACTGATGTATTTACCTCGGAAGTTTCAATAAACCGACTCAACAAGTGCAGTAATTCCTCTTTGTAATGTTGTAACCATGGTTTCCAGAGAAAGTTGGGTCCAAAGGGTGCTGGGACTCACTGTACATGTATCAGTAATTGACCGTAATAAAAAAGATGGCGGCTGTACATTTAACCACAATACCTTGCAAACCTAATACAGCCAATAAGCACATAGAAAGCCATATATTTTTGCGAAATTCGTCCGTGTACTAAAAACATTGTGAATGCTAGGTTTGACGTTTTTTTTTTACTTTTCAGTGCATTTTTATGAGTGTTTTTAGGGGTTTTGTGCGCTAAGAATTATGGGTAAATGTACCAGTCGCCATCTTTTTTATCATGGTCAATTGCCACAATCTGCCTCCTTGTCACACATAGGAGACAAAATACCGAGTCTCAAATTAGTTATCAGTCGTGTTCGCTGGATTTTGCGTTAGTGAAAATACTGGTTCTCAGTTTGATTTCCTCCTCATTTAGCTTTCGCTAGTGGCAGGAAGGTGCGGAGGGTCGTATAAACCATCAATAGGGCTTGCGTATGGAGACGAATTTGTAGCAGAAAATTGGGTGGTTTGGTACACTGCAGAGGAAGGAGCAAGAAAAGGAATCCTGTTTGGGGTAACAAACGAAGTTCTGTGGCGAAATTTTTAAATAGGAATACAACGCTACTAACCCCCTACGAATACCCAACTAACTTCTCTGCCACAAATACAAGACACAACATAATTATGTTAATAATTGAATTCTCCGTATATAAAATTAGATATTGTAAAACAAGGTAAAATTGTTTATGCAAAAATAGATTACTTTCAGAACGAACGTTTTTGACCAACACGGTTATCATCAGGTAATGTATGTTGTTGTGTTGGATGGATTATATTTCTAATATATAAATTATAGCTCTAGCTTTTCATGTAAACGCATCGAGGCAGGCTAAATGCGTTCTAAAAACAGTATATATAGTTATTATTATTAATCCATCCAACACAACAACATGCATTACGTGATGACCGTGTTGGTCGAAAACGGTCATCATCAGGTAATGTACGCTGTTGTGTTAGATTAATTATATATTAGAAATATGTTCGGGGCAGCCTACTCTTTCCGTATATATTTAACTCTCTTTTTCTACTCATTCTGCTAGATTCCGTCTGGAAAGGCAAACTTGAAATGTTCTTGATTGTTTATTGGAATAGTATATAGACCTCCGAATGCCAGACAAAGGCACATCTCACTGACAACGCGACGCAAACTCGATGTATTTCTACAGCTGTAGCAAATCTTTTGCTCTGACGAAGGGCTAGCGCTCGAAACGTCAGCTTAAACCTACCACCCACATAACGAAAAGCATAAACATCAACTCGTAGTTGATTAAATCAATATTGTAGCAAATCGTATATTGCAGCGAAACATTCTTTAAGATTCTTCATCAACAAGTTTCCCTTTGAACTATATATATAACTGGTCCTTGTCAAAAATTTCGATTCCACTAACATTATCCTATTCATTATCCTGATTAATTAATGTATATACTTATTCTAGCACGATCCTACAAGCCATCATTAGCTTTTATAACGGCTAACGAATAGATAAAGGCAATCTATCCATCCATCCGTCTGCCTGTCCATCTATTGTCAAAAAATCTTGACATTTTATAAAATAGTTAAAATTCAATCAATGAGGGGCATCAATTAAATTGAAAGTGATTTTATTCAAATGTAGACTACTTTGAAAGTATTGAACTTTTACACTCAAGTTCGTGATGTTTGAAATTGGTATGTGATCAAATAGTTCTTCGAGTGTTTCACATCTATAGATTTTGAAACAATTTAGGTTTACTTTGGTTGAGATTTTTTAAATTAAAACAACGTATGCAAAACCCAGCAATGTTTGATCGTAATTACAAACACATCGCGGTATTGATTTCCCTTTCATGAACAAAGACATCGATAGATTTGATATCGGCATAACAAAAAACAATGCTATAAAAACTCCTTAACCCTCTCCCCCTCAAAACTGAATACCTATAAAAAACGACAGAAACGAGAGCATAGAGACGAGACCTTTTCTCTTCTCCACACTGCTGGCTTGCACGACGATGCAGAGGAAGTCAGGAACTCTATATTAAAATGTTCCTCATCTGGGCAGTAAAGCGATAGTTCGCTGAAACTACTTCATATAATATGGCTATACTCCATCAAACAAATTTGGAAATTTAAAATGCACTAATATAATAACAATAATCATTTTATTCTCAACTCGCATATTTCATGTATAAAAAAGGCAATCTATCTATCTATTATGTATTGTAAATAAGTAATAGTTTGTGATTAACGAGGCTATCAGTACATGTACAGTGTAGTTATTCTGAGCGACACTTACAATGTCACTACAGACAAACGTGGAACGGCTGGGACAAAAAGTGAAATGGCACAGATGACTTCATGCCATTCTCTATTTTTTTAAAGTTTATTTGGTAGTTTTCAACAAGCACACAACAGTAAAGGTACATGGAAATAATTATAAAGCATCATGGGTACATATTTTCCGTTTTCCGAACAGCGCACGTTTAAAAGTGGGTTCTCTACCCATCTATGAAGTTCTTTGGCATCGTGTGAGGAACGGCTCGCACAAAAGTAGGAACGGTTTAATTTTAAATAACTTTTCTTATATAAATGGTAATCGTATGTATACTGTCAGTGATAGAGTTGAGGAACCCAAAGACTTTATATAAGCCTTGGGCTTCCTCGCCACTTATTACTGGTGTATTTTGTATTATTTTAAGTTGTATATTAATTGTGGCAAATAAAACAATGTCGTGTAAACAACCTTGCGGTTTTGAGGTCCGTTGCGAGTTTCTATCTGAGAGGTTTCGTGACGCGAAAACGGTTACGTAATCGGAAAACAGGTGCTCAGGTTCTACCCAAGTTGCTCTACTGTCTTTGTTATGTAAAATCGACTTTAGCGAGTAGGTAGAACTAAGTAAATGTTCTATCTAAATTATAAGCTTTTGATTGTAAGACGCGGAAAACTTTGAATTCCTCTGACTTGGAATTTGATGGAAGTTTTGTCAGTTGAAGTAGTCGAACCATGAATAATAACTTGGATCACGTATCGAAACTGGAAGGTTCCATACTACAACAACGACAATCTTTATTTAGCAGTCGTTGTTAAATTACATAAATTTTAAAAAAACACAGAATGTTGACAGAAATTGAGTGCAGGCCACCCGTAATAACCATAGGGGCTAGGGTGGCCTTTAAAGGAGTTATACTACAGCTTGTTTCTTTAAATGAATCTAATGAAATGTGACTGACATTGCAGCTAGAGGCGGAAGTTACCAACAACGTTTCATTGTGAAACACAATAAATTAAAAAGGCTCTAAATAACTTGGTTAAAACTGAATGTAAGGTCTATCTGTATCATCAGCAGGAATTTGAAGGCATAGGAGGTTGATGTTGGAGTTAAGGGATTGGAGATTGATGCTGGGGTGAATGGATTGTAGACTGATCCTGGGGTGAAAGCCTGGGATTAGGGAGGGTGGGTAAAGGTTGGGATTGGTGAGGGGGTGAAAACGTGGGATTGGAGAGGGGGTGGGGATTGGGAAACGGGATGGTGGAAGATATAGAGGTTTGAAGTATGGACACGGGTTGGGGATTGATTTTGGTGCTGGGAGATTGAACATTAGCTCGGGGGAAGGTTGTTTCCATCCACAGTTATCTACAGCTGGCCTTCTGGTACATGTCATGATAAATGTCATTTAGTGACTCGTCAAACACAGCACGATGTGGTCTCCCTGTGAACTGCGCCTTGCGGTTCGACCAGTACTGGCCATCTGATAACGGAACAGTCACACTAATAGGCAAGAAAGAAAAGACTGATTAGTCTCGGAAATAGAATGTGTAATATGTCAACAGAAGCATAATGTTAACTACATACTACAAACAAAATAAAGCAGGCATCAAGACATTACACACATCAACTCTATTATCTGAGAGCACCAGATTCCCAAACGTCGACAACAAAACAGAAAATTTCACTGAAGGAACCTTAAGTTATAGGTGTGCATGTAATATTTCTTGGGATTATAATAGTTTTGAACTTTTATTTAATTATTTTCAAAAATACTACTGATGATCAGTTACTGTTTTATGTTTATTCTCAGAAATCTTGTTCGTCTATCTGTACAATCCAAATTTGTACTATTTCACTGTAAAATGCTGGTCAGTGAAATTTAGTATCAAAACAAATAATATATGACCTGATCTGTTACAGCCTGGTCTATGACAGTCTCGGACAGTTGAGAGATACATGCACATGCATGCATCGTGTCAGGAATGTCACAGGCAAATCGTACCAAGTCAGACTGTATGTTCACAGAAAAACGTTTGTTTAAAGAGACAGATAATATAATATTAAAATTGAAACTTTATATTCACCTGAACAAAAGAACCTTAGTAACAGCACTGTTGTCTTGCTGTTAGTACCCGCGAAGGCTGAAAATTAATTTGTTTAAATATTAAATTTTTATAAATGATATTCAATGAATCTGTGCTCACTGTACTCTATATATGACACTGAGGTACATGTAAACATGATTTCAGTTATCAGGATTTTTTATCGTTAAAATTTTAGCACTAGTCATACACTGATGGGGTGTTTCTGCAAACCTTGTATGCAAACATGTATGAGAATCTTTAAAAGAAACAGTGCGTTATTGTATCCTTAGGGGACAGCACATGCCAGTATTACATGTATTTTATATATCTGCTTTGTGATCAAGTACAAATGAAAAACGGGCTTTTAAGCCAAAACATCTAGCTGTGCCACTGGGCTATGTATCTACCTGTCTGTCTGTCTGTCTGTCTGTCTGTCTGCCTATCATGTGATGACTGGGGGGAGCACACAAGTGACAGTTTCTTACCTGCGGTCAAGTCTTGTACCCAGTGGTGGGTTCCCTGGATCCTCAAATGAACGGTCCAGTGACTCCATTCGCGCTTCGTTGATTTCTGACCTGTGGTTCAGCATGCAATACAAATTACATGTGTTATAATGGTACTTTATACAATGTACATAGCTGTTTCTGTTTTTACAGTATTCAATCCTGTGTCTCCAGGGGCTGCTGATCAGGTTGAAAAGTAAGGGGGCTATAACAGGGTCCAGGTATATCCTCCCAGAAGAAAACAATTTGAACTTGGTCTCCTCAAATGGGTGGAAATATATATTCTTAACTTCACTCAGATATCTTAGCACTGTATCTACTACGTACGTTATGACCCTCATTCATATGTTCATCACGTCTCCAAATGATGATTGTAATAATTCCCTTCTGCATGGCCTACCCAGCTACTTAATTCACCAGCTACAGCACATACTAGGCTATATATCTGTTGACGATATCGAAACCAAGTGAACCATGATATTTCCGATGTTTTTGCAAAAACCTAACCTAACAAAACATTTCTCAAAATATATGTACTCTGAAAATATTTCAACCGCAACAGAATGCTCATGCATATGATTTTTTACTGCAATATGTTTACTTTAAACATACAGTTGATAAATAAAATAATTACATAAATTATTTATGCTTCTCATTTATTTTCAAAGCCTTTTGGCTGTTGCAAATTTATACCAAAAATGAGAATAACCAAAAAACAAGTGTCTCTCTTTGTATGCTGGATGACACTACACACACTCAGGAATTACAGAATGGGATATGCATGACTTATCACGTTATCTTTCTTCATGGAAACTAGAATCCACGAAATCAATATACAACAGTCATTTTCTCATTATTTTTCTGCTGAACTGTCTTAACTTTTAAGAACTTCTTAAGCACTCTTGATACTGTGTTGAAAAGTATGAACTTATGTTGGAACACTAATTTTCAGTTTATGATGAAATTTGTGTGCTCAAAAAATGTCGGGGCAGGGGCTAAAACCACTGCAAGATCTACGACTTACATGACTTCCCTGTCAGTGTATGTTCATTGTAAACTCACCTTAACTCCTGCAAGGACAATAAACTATCATCTGAGTCAGACATTTCTTCATAACTGTCTGTAGCAATTTTCTGGAATTTGAAGAAAAGCATCAAGCAATATTTAGAAACAAAAACTACACTAAAATACAGTATAATCATTTGTTGACTACTTATCTGAATGAGGTTTTCAGTGACAATTCTAAAATCCTAATGATACACATGTACAAACTGCCATCTTAATAACTGAAGGTCTGTACAGGAGGTCTGTACGGGGGAATATTTTGCCAGTTTAGTTTAGTCTTGATTGTACAGACCAAGTAAAGTGAGGTCTGTGTGAAAGTCCTCTGACCAGACAGAGTCCCAGGTCTTTCCCATCATGCCTTTTCCTTGCCTGACAGACTGCCCTGGGACTCCGAGGATGATTTACTGGACAGGTAAGTCCCTCAATTTAGGGGGAAAACTAATTAATCACATGGCCAGACAAATCTATAGAATTCTGACAGTATATGTTTTATGGGCATATTAAACACAATAATGCACTGGAAAGTTCTGAACTTATAATAAAGAAAGATGCATGGGCATTTTAGCTGTATGTCACGATCCATACATTTCTCTATAATTTACTCAAAATTCAAATACATAATTATATCTTGTTAGGCGGTTTAGTAGCCAATATGGCTGGATATTTTTACGAGTCGGCAGTATTTTGGCTAGCCTTTAGGCGGAATATTTGTGTTTTAAAGCAAGAATGACCACAAAACGCTCTCACAAATTTTATAAGAACCGAACTGAATTTATTGACTCTTTGATAGCATGAAGACATACGAGGCAAATACAAAGTATTGTGTTTAGCAATCTCCTTGCGAACAAAAAAAATAGATTACATCACCAATTTGTGCAATGTTATTATTATCATGTTGCCCGCTATAGTTCGCTTTACTGAGAATTGTACTTCATAATTTTTGAATACAAATCGTACCCGCTCATTTTTCATAAAGAAACTCTATTTAAATTGACCAATCACATCCTTTATTATCCGCGCGCGACAAATAAGCGTCATCAATGGTTTGAAGACAATGTCTCGAAGGATTTAACAAGAGGATCGCAATAACAAAAGCGAAGCTGGGGCAATTGAAGATCTGGTTTCGGACCTACGAGGAAAATATTAAAGTTTTAAAAGAAGACGCACAGATTACGTTAAATAGCACTGTAGAACGAATGCAAACTGCAGAAATAGAAAAAAAGATTGTCAAAGAAATACAAGAAAGGGTATTTCATCTCAAGTTGGTGTTTTTATTATTGTTACTGAATAATTAGTCAAGTCTGAATGGTTCTCAAATATGAGCAGAACTTGCTACAAATTTGCTCAGTCTGGGTACCATTCATAGAGCTATTCAACAGTTGTGAGAATGGAAGACTTCCTTTGTGTCAATTTTTTATATAAAGATAAATTGTAAATCCTCCAAAATTCTGTTAATTCAAAGCTTGCGTACTTATTTACCAAATAATTTATTTGCTTACTTATCGACACGTATTTCCTCTTCATTGCCATGTGTTGCCTTCCCGTTCATACCCGTTTGTTCGCTACAAACCAGAGACTGTTGGTTCCCAATCCTCGCACATTCTTTACTTTTACTTATACTTGCCTTAATTCACAGGAACCACGTACAAAACTCGGAGCAAGAATTGTCAGAGAGAAGGCCGCCAGCGAAATAGAAACGCCCCACGCCTGCAGTGAAAAACATATCCATGACGGAACGCATACTTAGTGCATGTGTAACTTCTGTGGGCTCTGTAATGGTGTATGGACTTTTCAAACTAACCGCACCATTCCTCATCTAATGCAGAATCGGTTTCACAAACCGTCATAAGAGGATCTAGTCATGTAGAAGAAATGTGACACAAGAAAGTTATCCCAGATCTCAGATCAAAGACACAGATTCCGTGTCAGAGAAACATAGCGGCGACTGCAAGCTGTGGAGGGGCTCGCGTGATTTAATATTTGATTATGAAACAGGCTGCCATCGGCCCAGCGTCTCCCGAACCGAACATTTTCGTTGTTTGTTTGTTTGTGAGATACGTTACATGCTATAAATTACTACAAATGATACATATTAAAATATATATTTCAAACATGTGTTTGTCGTCACCCGAAGAGATCTCGCAATGCAATAGCGTTGTAAGATTAGTTACGTACAGAGTTATACGAACAATTGCGAAGGAAGTTGTAGAGAAAACAGAACTGTCTTCTCCTTTTCACAACGTTGTGAGATCAGTTACAGGGTATGTAACAAGTCAGTTCTGCAACTCGCTTCGCAATTCTTACCGGTCAAAGAAGGAACCAGCTCAGGGAAGTGTTTTTCATGTGCAGTCTTGCGCGCCAACAAAGCAAAAAAGCACTTTTGTAGCTTGTGTTAGGGAGAAATCAACTGAAAATTGATGTATTGTGTTTTCACCTCGCCGCGATGGTGAAAGAAGAGCTGACTTTTGGAAAGCTAGACTTCGTCAGAGCAAAGGATGGTTTTTGGACGAAGTTGTTTTTAAAAATGGGCTCATTCACGGTTTTTCCATGCCCCAGAATTAATGGGATTTTTAAGCACGCTGAAAAAACCTGTTTGCATGCGCGCGATATCGTGACGCGGCGCAATCTCGTCCTCAGAACCCGCGTTCTTTTAGCCAAGCCGGCGATTGAACATACCGCCGTTATAGCCGCCTACAGACAATCGATACTCCTTATAAGGTAGTCCGCAGATCGTGGACTGGCTCGTGCTTTATTCCAGAGCCCTTCGTTCCTCGCCGGAG
>JANVCH010152158.1:2500-19102 GCA_025505405.1 Epizoanthus rinbou | reverse complement strand
AGCAGTTACAAAGACACTTTTCTAATAAATTTAAATTGCAAAAGACAACGTCGATGTTTTAGCTGTGGTAACTATGGCAACCAATAAACAACCACGTGACTAAACTTCAATCAACATCAAAGTAAAACATTCACGCCATGTTTCAGATAAAACGCTTGAACGGTTTTGAAAGTCATGAGCGGAGTACACTTGACAGTTCTCCCTACCCCCCCCCCCCCCCTGATTAGGCTTGTACATCCAGATAGCCTCCTCATGCAGGCAACTCAGGGGATATGTTTAGCATATCCAGCAAGTATGATAGCAAATGATGGCCATTAAAGGTAAATGATAGTGAAAGAGTGCTACAAAGTTCTGGAAATTACTAAGTTGCCTGCTGAGGAAGCTGGATCAAAAAGTTAAGTACCAAAGCAATACAACGATTGTCTTGCCTTATCATGTTACTCAAAATATGGTTGCCATGAAAACTGGTGAGACAATTTGGTTGAACGACTGATAATGAAACTGATTACAAGCAAAAACAATCTGCTTGATGAACCATCAAATTCTCCCTATTGCGTTCATGGGTTACACTATTTGAAGTTCAGAGGATTAAAAACACCGTGCCTTTTTAATGAAAATTACCACTGCACTGGTAAGGCGGCCAAAAACGAGATCAATTAAGGTGAAGGGAAAGGCAAACAGCTTAAATTCAACAAAATAAACGCGAAATTGACGGTAAAAGTTCCTAACCAAGGAGATAAACATGGGTGATAGAGGATGTTTTTTCTTGTAACAAACTCCACATTTTGTTAAGAGATCAATAACGAACTATCAATATCAGACTTACAAGTCAAACTCGACATTTCAAATACAGGGGTAAGGACTCGACGGAAGGAAGTCTTGGGGCAAGTTTCAAATATTTAGTTGAAAGAAAGGAAACCAGGTCACAAATGCGAACTTAAAAGTATTTATTAATGTCGTTGAATTAAAGCTCCAGCCAAATACAATTCGCACAAGTATTACCTTGTCTAAGGTCGGACGGGGATACTTCGGTAAACGGACATAATCAAACAGAAAACTATGCACTTATTGAACGGCGAACTGAATTTTGTTGATGTTACGGGCCTTAAAAGGAACATTTAAAACGACTCTAACAAAATGAAACGCAGGTTCTACAAAATTGAAATTAATTTTCTTGTAAGTACTTTCAGATATAAAGTACTGATAATCAAGTTCAAAATCGTATAAAAGCATACGATATATTAAATTTATAATTACCGATTGTATGTGTGTCACAGCTCGCCGGAAATGACCGCTTAACAATTATATACCAAACATACTTGAATATATGAAGTATTTCAAACTCATTTTAAATTATTTTAGTCAGTGATAGAGATGGTTTGCCGTAGATATGGTCCAGAATTTATCTTCATGAGCATACACTCTTCATTGTATAGTTATATGACACAGCTCGCTCGCAACAAAACGCAGCCATTTCTAAAGCTAAAACAGAGCACGCTGAATATATTACTACCCGCCTTATATGCCGCCATTTAACGCAGTGCTTCTGTATGTATTGTCATTTTTAAAATTATTAATGTACAACTATTATGTATACTGAGATGATGCATATTTAAGAGTGTTTTATTAGAAGCGAAATTAGCATATTTATATTTATATGCGAACATTACATGTAAATGACAGAATTCTCGAGTGATTTTATAACGTATGATCAAATTAAATGTACTAATTAGCCGACTGTCCTGTCTGGCAAGACTTGGTTAATATTTAGTTAAGTGGCCGTTAGCCAAAACTACTGGAGACGTTTGTGTTTGCTGTTTATCATTATTCTAGCAGGGGCCTAACAAATGTCAACTAATCTTCGTGTAACAGAAGTGTTTGTTGGCAAATGCCCCATTCATGGATAACTCGGCATTCCAGCTGCAATCGTGTTACTTCAAGAACAGGATGATGGGCAGTGCTGGTGACAGGTTTTGGCAAAAGCTTTGATGGAGTATTTAGCAAGTCTGGCCAAACAGACCAAGTAAGGAAAAGCGGAAGCCGCGATGACAGCTGCTTGGAGTTCGTGACCTTTTGAGAAAACTCAGGTCTCAAAACATAATGTTTTTTTCAAAAATATTATCACGGTTCAACACAACAAAAACAGATTAATGAAAAAATGTTTTATTTCACGGAATCTTATTCGCGTTTTATTCTAAGAAGAATTATTGAGGTTAATAAAACGGCGAAATATTTAAACGTCTTCCCAGATGCTTACTGGCACATAAACCAGACAGATTAGTGATTAACATGCAAATTGGGGAGCACGTGACGAAATTGCTTTTGTTCACAAATGAGAGATAATTGAAAAACAATTGCAGCTTTCGTGAGTAACAGAATATTAAATATTACACTGGCTGTTGCCGTATTTTGTAGTTTGTTCTGTGCGGATATGTTCGACATTAGAATACCAAACACTGCACACAACATTTCAATTTCACTTCCAACCAATGCCCTTATTAAGCAAGCGGCTGTACTTAGTACACATATCACTTCTTAAAATGTCAAGCATGGCAGGAATTGATCATGATAGCATCATGAAATTGTAGCTCAGCTCCGCGTGCCTGAGGCTGTTCCTTGTTACTTTATGAAAGAGAAAATTCTGGCTCCAAATTAGATTGTAGCAAGGAAACGCCATGAAGTTCTTTAAGTTACTTTGGTATAGTTGTAATCATGCAGAGAAACAACAGCAAAACAGCTGACAAAAGGGAGAGGGTGTGACAGTGAAACTAGAAATACATGACCTGTTGACCTTTCAACCGTAAAGAAAAAGGATTGTATAAAACTCTCTGCCTGTTCGTCCAAATCAATCTGATATTGAAGTGAATAAATTCTTCTAGTGCACTCCGAGGTAGATTTACCGTAACAATTTTACACAGTTAGACTTTTTTTGTTCATGTTTACGTTCTACAAAGTCTTAAGTGAATCTGCTCGAATTTCATGTCTATTTTCCAAGCGGCGGGATACAACATCAACACCCAACAAAACATGGAGGTGTTTACGGTTCCTCAGCAGTAACATGATTGCAGTTAGAATTGTTGCTCGATGAACTGGTACATGCATCTAATAATATATGTGAATCACCCTACCTTCAATGTCGATGTTAAATGTCCGTGAAACAGTGTCAAACTCGTTCTTAGCTTCACACTTGTAAGTGCCAGAATCCTCCGGGCTGGCTGCAACGATGGTCAGACTGTATTGATCGCCGTCTACTTGCATATCATAGTGAGAGCCCTGCGTGATAGGTGTGTCATTTTTCTGCCATTCCACTTCAGGGCGGGGTTTCCCAGTCACGGTGGCTTCGAGTGTGATGTTACCACACTCATCCACGTGGTACGGCATTTCTTTGTCAGCATCTGAAAACTGAAGTGACTGTAGTTTTTCCATTACTTTGAGTTCACACGAACAAGACACTTGACCAGCCTCGTTGCCAGCAGTACACTTATATCTCCCGCTGTCAGACAAAACACAGTCTCTTATCGATAAACAGTGCATGTCATCGTCCGACAAGACTTCATATCTCTCGCCTTCCTCTACGGACTTTTCATCTTTCCACCAGGTAACTTCCGGTTCCGGGGTTCCACACACGCGCACTTCCAGGCGGGCCAAATCTCCCTCAAAAAGCTCGATGTGGCTCAGTTTTCGTAGAAATTCCGGCCGCACGATAGCTTCCTCGACAATCAATTCTACTGTACAAGAACATTTACCCACCTTATTCAACGCCGTGCACGAGTACTCCCCTTCGTCGGTCAGCTCAGCATCAAGAACCCTCAGAATAGAACGGTTCTGCTCAAACTTGAGCTTGAAACGGTGATCCTCCGTGATTGGCTTGCCATCTTTCAACCATTCAATTTCAGGTTCTGGTATTCCCGAGACCACTGCTTCAAAGCTGGCTGCACTACCCTCGACAATTTCAATTCCTTGCGGCTCCGTTACGAACTCTGGTGCTTTGAGTTCCTCCTCTAGCAGCAGCATTGCTGTGCAGAATGTGTCCCCTACGCTGTTTCTAGCCATACACTTGTATTCAGCCTCATCGTCTAGCTCTGCTTTCTGAATACACAAAGTGTGCACGCGGTCGTCGGATTCAATATCCACGCGTTCACTGGGCTGCACTCTTTCGCCGTCCTTGTACCACTCAACTGTTGGCGTAGGTGTTCCCGTCACTTCAACTTCTAGGTCGATGTCACTGCCTTCGATGACTTCTTTACTCTCGAGTCTTTGTAAGAATCTGGGTGCGTGGGTTTCCACTCTCACAGTGAGTGTTCCCTCACAAGAGTCTTGGCCCGCGTCATTAGCTGCTACACACCTGTACACACCTTGGTCTTTCGGTTTGGCGCTGTAGATCAGCAAGGCGTATGTGCCCCTCTCCTCGTTGTCCACAAATTCGGTCCTATCACTGCTCTCGGAAACAACCTCCCCGTCCTTAAACCAATCCACCTCGGGTTCGGTACCTTTCACGCGAACTTCCAACCTCAAGTCATTTCCTTCAGGGATCTCTACGTCTCTCAAGCGATCGAGAAAGATTGGTTTTTCGATTTTCTCCTCAACGAAGAGCTCAGCAGAACTTGCAACTTCTCCCGCTGTGTTCCTGGCGATGCATCTGTACTCCCCTTCGTCATCCAGTGTTGTGTCATTAATAGTCAGTTTCAAGCAGCCATCTGAGGTTTCTTCAAATTTGATTCTTTCATCTCCGCTGAGTCTTGTACCATCCTTAAACCATTCTATTTCTGGTCGGGGCTGGCCAGACACTCGAGCTGTAAACGAAGCGGACTCACCCTCTACGGTTTCTGTTTCCTGAGGCTTGGTCATAAATTTTGGTGGAAGCCCAGGTTCCATCTCTGATTTCTGTTCCTCTTCTGGTACAACCGGTTCCTCTTCAGGTGCAACTGGTTTCTCGTCCTCAAGTTTAACTGGCTCCGCAATCTCAAACTTTCTTTTGGTTTCTGGTCTCTTCTCTTGCTCCTCTAACTCTGGTGGCTCCTCCTCAAGTTCCACTGGCTCCGCAATCTCGAACTTTCTTTCGGTTTCTGGTTTCTTCTCTTCCTCCTCTAACTCTGGTGGTGGCTCCTCAAGTTTCACTGGTGCAGCTGTCTCAAATGTCTTTTCTTTCGGTTCTTTTTCCGTTGCTATCTCCTCTTCAGATTCGAATGTCTCTTTCTTTGGCAGGGGAAAGGCCACCTCAACAACTGGATGCTTTTGATCTAGTGATACCCTAGTGATCTTGGGATGGTCAACAGCTGGGGAAACACCCTCATCTTCAGGCTCTTCTGAAACAGTTAGTTCTGCTTCGGGTTCAGGCGGACTTTCTTTTGGGAGGGAAAAAGCCACTTCTACGACTGGTTGTTTTCTATCTAGCGTCACCTCAGTGACTTGGGTTGGAGTCTCAGTGGGCAAAACACCTGCTTCCGGCTCATCTGCCTCACCTGGCTCTTGTTCTGGTTCAGATGGCTCTTCTCTTGGTAGGGAGAACGCGAGTTCAAGAGCTGGCTGCTTGTGCTGGATAGTCACCTCAGTGACCTCGCTGATCGGAGTGTCACCTGAGGTCGTGTCTCCTTCCTCTGGTTCTTGATCGAGTTGGACTGGCATCGCTGCCTCAAATATCTGTTCAGGAGTGAACCCTTCATCTGACTCTCCTTCTGTTTCTGTTTCGGATTCATCTTCTGACTCCTCTGATGGGAGTGCGCCTCGCTCCTCTTGCTGATCTGGTTTCACGGGTTCGGATGGCTGTTGTTGTGGTAGAGTAAACGACAGCTCAACTGTTGGTTTCTTTTTGTTAAATGATAGTTGTGCGACTTCTGATGGCTTTTCTGCTTCTGCTTCCTCTTCCTCCATTTCCTTTTCTTCTTCAGGTTCGTCTGGCTCTTTATGTGGCAGGGCGAATGATAACTCGACAGCTGGTCTCTTCGGTTCAACTGATATCTCAGTGACGTCAGTTAGAAGCTTCACAGGCGCAGCTGATTCAAATGTGATCTCAAGTTTCTTCGCCTCTTTTAGTTCTTCCACCACCGGTAGCTCCTCAACTGGCTCGGCGTTTTCAAACGTTAGCTCGGGTTTTACTTCCTCTCGGTCGGCTATCAACAGCTCCCTGTCGAGTTCAGCAAGTCCAGTTATTTCAAAGGTCTTGTCTGTCTCTTTTGGTGCTTGTTCCTCTTCAGTCTCACGTGGTTCTTGGTCTGGAAAGGGGAAAGCCAGCTCAACAACCGGCTTCTCTCTCGCTATTATCACTTCCGAAATTTCAGTTGGAGCGTCAGTAGGTTTCTCAGGGACCTCATCGCGTCTCTCGGGGGCTTCATCAGGTTTCTCGGGAACATCTACAGATTGCTCATCCACCAGTAGCTCAATACTGTAAGACGCCTTTCCACCCTGGTTGGTAGCCACACACTTGTACTCTCCTTCGTCCTCCAAGTCCGCCTCATCCACAGCCAGGCTTCCGTCGGGCTCACACCGCACACGGCCCTCACGTGGAACTGCCACGCCTTCCTCGTCGTACCACATGATAAAGGGCGTTGGTGACCCGTCGACTGACACATCTATTCTGGTACTTTCGCCTTCTGTGATATGGACGTTTCTCGGCTCTTTGGTGAACTTGGGCTTTTCTACAATGTCTTCTTCGCTTTCTGTGCCTTCCGGGACTTCCTCTTTTGGAATTTGTTGGTCTTGTTTTTGAACTGGGATTACTTTCTCCACTTTATCTTGTGGAATTCCATCTTCCTCGTATTCGTCCTCTTCATGAGCCACTTCCATGACCACAAGCTGAGCGACTGATGAGACTGTGCCGCTATCGTTCCGAGCTTCGCATCTGATCTCTCCAGAATCCTCTGGCCAGGTGTCGTGCATCACTAGGAACAGGAACAAAACAGCTTCGTGTTAGTGTGACCCTCAACATTACCTGCTACATGAGTTTTCTAAATACATGTATGTCAGTCAGCCAGCCTGCCAGCCGGCCAGCCAGGCAGACAGACAGACAAACCAACAGACTGGCAGACAGGCAGGCAGGCAGACAGACAGACAGACAGACAGACAGACAGACAGACAGGCAGGCAGACAGACAGACAGAGACAGACAGACAGACAAACTAAGTAAGTTGCATTGGTGTAAGTATCGTATAAAATCCTTCCGAGTGTTAGCCCAAGAAAGGAAATCGGTCCATCGTACTTTCATATCTTGTTTGTCTGTTTAGTATCTCTCTCATCCTGTTTCAACGTTTGAGATAGCCCAGCTGTTTAATTACATCCGTTGGGCCTAGCCTATAAAATACCTACCCCGCCTCACACAGGGGTTGAACTCTCTCTGTACCCCGCCTATATGGGAACTGAACTCACCCTACCTAATATTGGATTACTGAGGCTGAATTATCCCACCCTTCGCCTCGGTCGAACCTCTTTTAGGTCGCGGTTCGGTTCAAAGAGTGGGCTGTGCAACCCTGCGCATAAACCCTTATCGAGCAGATGTGTCAACTATTGAGTATATTTTATCCACTGTCTAAGGATTTATTTGCTGCATAGCGTTATCCACTATCTGAACAACTACTAAGAGCCTGGATTATAACAAAATTATAAAATTTAAAAGGCTACAAATATTTTGGTGTTACAAAGTTACATTAAGTGATTTTCGGTCTACTTGACCATCTTGAAGATAATCAGGTAGAGAGAATACGTTTGTGGTTAAATTCATACTATTTTATTATGGAGAACTTAAAAATATCTGATGTTTAATAGTTTCACAACAAACCGAAGCCGGCTTTCCATAAACTAAAAGTAGAGGGCAAATACACTTCAACTGCTTTTATATTGTCACTATATCGTGTTGATTGGCACAGTGCTCAGCCTCAGGCATTTCTAAATTTCAATAAAATGCATAACATTGTGACCTACTCTACCCACAGTTCGCGTGCTCATTCACGTGTCACGCACGCGCTGATTGTGACCTACTCTACCCACAGTTCGCGTGCTCGTTCACGTGTCACGCACGCGCTGTAAATATTATAATATTATAGTATTATTGTCTAACATCTGGCAAACTCAAGAACAATTACACACACACAACCACAAATCATTTTAAAAAATTAGACAGGTATATTATAATAGTTACTTCCCAAGCAGAAATCATATTCGTGATCTCGCCCAGTCAGATACAATAGCGACAGTACAGTGTGGATACTGTTAACCACACTTTCACAACTACTGTAAATTATCTTTCAATTCCGTGTCTGGGTTTTCGTGCCGTTACGGACACAACTATGAAATATTTTTAATCATTTGAAGCTAAGGCTTATTGTGAGTCGCAGTTTCAAGTTAGACGTTTTAAAAATAAAAATAAAAATTTATTCATTTGTATTAACTTCAAGTTCGAAGTCTGTCATTTCAATTTCAAATATCATGTTTTCAACTTCGAGTAATGCGTTTTCAAGTTGAAAGTTCAAATGATCAAAAATATTTCATATTTTTTGTCCGTAACGGAACGCCATATCTCAGCCACAAGTTTGCAGACGAAGATTAGAAACTTAACATTTGTATCAGCTTGCCATATATGGCAGTGGTCAAGTAATCAATCAAACAACATATTACATAAAATACCGGATCTTGGTTTCACTTCAGTCACCTTTTTTCCTGATTTCGTGTAACACTTGACCCTAACATACTCCGACGGTTCGTATCTAACATTTACAGATAGACAAGCTGTTTCATCTAAAATCCGATCACTTGACTTCATTTTTGCTACACGGCACGGAGTGGCAAAATTTTAACTTTAAGGCGAGTTGGTAAAGCCTATTTAATATATGTAAAAAAAAACATATCCCTCCCCTTGGTAACGTTGAAAAAATTCAACCTACCTACTAGGTAAATACCCCACAGTTTTACCGACCCCTCCCCCAACCCCTTTTAAAATATAATGAATGCGATAACACCTCCATCTAAGATTGGACGGTAATTTGCGTTTCTCTTGTCTATATTGCTTCCAGTACCGATGCTGCAATGTCCTCCCAGACCAACAAATTGTCTATTTTCAGACACAAGCAATGACATTCTCCTTGTGTGATAATTAAGAAATAAGATATAACGTAAGTGAAAGCACATGTTTATATTACGACAAACGGCCAGCGTACGGGATGAGAAAGGATTCTTATTTTAGTCGCCTGTCCTGTCAGGTTTTCGTCAAGATTTACAAGGATGTCCTAGAAAGATCTCAAATACATTTCCCAATACGAGACCTTCCAAGAATGGGCACTCGATAACAGACCAAAATTAGTAGAAACTGCTCGAATTATCGATAACCGATCAAGATGTCAACACCTTATAGCTATCATAAGACACCTATATATAAGTATGAAAGCCCTTTTTAATAAGGGATAAAATATACATGTCCATGCAATATGCATGATATGTTTGAGTGCGTGATAATCCCATCCGGGATTTAAATAAAACCACAAAACTAAAACAAATATTTTGCAACGCTGTTTATTACACAAACGTCACAAAATCTACATCGCAGCCAACATTTCTCCTTGACTTCACTGGGAGTGGGAGAGGGTTGTGATCAACAGAATATAGCAGCCGAATATAACTGCACGTACATGCAAGTTCGGATACGGGATAGCTCTACAAATACAATATCGTCTAAAGTAATGATGAATGCAGAAAGTACAAGGAACTATCACTTCGAAACTTTCTGGTTTCTTCTAAATTTTATCTGCGGGCAATTTGTAACCTGCGATCAGGCCTTCTTGGCGATATAAAACGATTCCGCCAACAACCTGTTATAGTTCAACCAATCAAACTTCACTAAAATGTTTTGAAATCTATACGAACTCATGCCTTTGGGGCTACCTGTAATAATGCAATTTCCAATCAACATCAAAGGGGTCAAAATCTCTGGCAAAAGAAACTGAAATATTATTACACGAAAAATAATAAATAATAAATTCAGAATAACTTTTTTTCGTCCGAATTTTCCATTTAGTATTTGATCAGAGATAGTTGACAACAGATTGCAAACGTTTTCAACTTCATAAGCAACACAAATCACAATCAAAGCGGGTGTCGACAAAATATTTTTTCTTGCCAAAAATAGGAGCAAGAAGTGAATGTATGAAACATCTCAAATATATTCCTGCATGCAAGTCAGCGAAAGTAAAGAATAATAATTCATAAAAAAATGTAAAGCGGGTTATTGGCGATTATGGTGTCCATTTCACGCTGTTCTCAACACAAGTTCCTAATTATAAACACCTCGCAAGCGTTTGCTTTTGTCGAATTTATCTTGCAATTATTTAGAAAGATGAAGTAAGAGCTGACTTCAAAATAAAATTCTATCCTGGCAGGAAATGTTTACAGTTTAGATTGTCTTCTCATAGTTCCGGCCGTTAATTTCGCGGGACCCGCCTAATTTTTTCTTGGAAAAAAATAGAATCGCCAATGTACAAGCCAGCGAAAATAAATGTATCAATGATTCAAAGCGGGTCTTTTCGCGATCATGCTGTCCATTTCATGATCAGAAGGAGGGAGGGGGGAGGGAGGGGCGACATATTATATACCGGCACTAAATGAAACTCGCGGATCCGAATTGTTTTATGATTCAACTCCAATTTATATATAAACTAAATTCTAAAATATCCAAAGTCTCCGTCAAAGCATCAGCAGTTTTGAATTATCCAATGAGAGTTAAACGGTCAATCAGATCTCTAGATTCTGGAGGTAAAACCTGCCGTCTGACGAGATTTCAGGTTTGTGTCAGGCCTTATCCTTTCTCTGCTCTCTTTTCCGTCTATTATTTTTCTTCGCCTGTGTCCCCCCTCCCCTCCTGTGCTAAAAAGACTGCCGTATTGTCATGACAAACGTATTTTCATTAATATTTTTGGAAAAGCAAAAGTATTCTAAAATTCCAATGTAAATATCAAACATAGATTGAACTGACATATAATGATAACGTTGGGCATTTCTAATCATCAAGGTTATTTCGTCCATTTACATCCCATAATAACGGCCGTAGGGGGTGTAGGACCCTAACCTATTTGAAGGCAAACTCCTGGCCCAGGCCAGGCCAGGTAGATTTGAGAAATAATGAAATGACACATACTGTCGAGGAACAATCCCAACGTGAGACCGGAATAATGAGAATCGTGCTGGAAGTGTAATGAAGTAAACGAATAGTGAAAACGTAAGAAAAGGGAAAAAAATGGAATATGTTTTCCCATAACAGTATGTTTCTACGACCCGCCGGTGTCATAACTGTTACAATCTATCTCCTTGTTATCCTGAAATTAAAATACAGTACTTTGCCTAAAAATACTACAAACTTACCGAAGGTATGAATGTCTCCTTCCTGTAATGTCTCAATTCTATCCCCAGGCTCCAACAACACATCATCCTTGAACCACTCAACTTCCGGCTCAGGATGACCGCTGACCAGCACTTCAAACACTGCATCACTTCCCTCCTCCACTGTTACATCTGTCAGTTCCTTAAGAACTTCCGGTTTCTGGGGAGTCTCGTCCACCAGTAGCTCGCAAGTGCACTCGATGAGGCCATAGTCATTACTCGCGGTACACTTGTACTCACTCTCGTCATCCAACACTGCGCCGTGTATGACGAGTGCATGCGTCTCATGGTCCACTTCCAACTGACTCCGCTGGTCTTCTACAATGGGTTCGTTATCAACTAGCCATTTCACTTCCGGTTTGGGAGAACCTCTAATAACCACCTAAGAGTAGAGACGTAAAGATATTTTAAAATGCATTACTGGGATTTACCGGAGGCGATTATCAATAGCATATCAATAGCATATCAATAGCATATCAATAGCATATCAATAGCATATCAACAGCATATCAATAGCATATCAATAGCAAATCAATAGCATATCAATAGCATATCAATAGCATATCAATAGCATATCAATAGCATATCAATAGCATATCAATAACATATCAATAGCATATCAATAGCATATCAATTGACTGTAGTTGACGGTCACCGCACTGCACGCGTATTTAAAGTCATTCCTTCGTTTTGATATAACACATTTTTGACAAAACATCCCCGAACATTTCTCTGAATCCAGGACTATTGATTTTGTCAGTCTTTTCGTATTTTCAATACTTTTATTTTATTACATATCATGAACGTATAATTTAAACATGTGGATTCCATCGTCAAAATATACCCCGAATGGGGGTACTTTGGCTCGTCATATCTCATTAGTTAGCATGGGCACCCCCCACCCCTTTATTTCATTTTTCGGACTTCATTTTAATATATTGATTAACAAATGAGTGAAGTTTTAAAACAACATCACTTCAGGTTTTATTTCTATTTCTATTGCATAATAAAGCCGGTACTCTTAACTAGTTCAGTTAGTTTTGTAAAACAGCAAACTTACGATAGCTTTTCATGGCATATGCTCTTATATACTACCCGCCATATTCGGCGTCTCATACTGAAAAGCTGCCATTCAGCCTCGAGAATCCTCGTCAGTTTGACCATTCGATGACAATAAACGTTTTATATGAGATAAATTCATACCAGGGAAAGTTATCCGCTCAATTTGTTAAATGACCTACAAACTATAATATACGTACAACGCAGTTAAACCTGTGCAAGTAACTATAACAGACAAACCTCGAGACGTACGGCATCCCCTTCCATGACGTGCACGTTTACAAGTTTCTTCACAAACATGGGGGGTTCGCTCCTGGGTTCCTCCTGTGCAAGGGGGGCTACCGCCTTCTCTTCTACTGGCTTTTCTGCCGCTACGGGCAACACTCTCTCCTCTATGACGATCAGATCAGCAGTGGTGCTTGCCTTGTTCACAATATTGGAAGCCACACACTTGTAATGACCGGCATCAGACAGCGCAACATCCTCCAGAATCAGTGATGAGATACCTGGCTCGGTCTCAATGTCCACGCCATCGTCCTCACTTAGCATGTCGTGGTCAAGGAACCATTGTATCGCAGGCTCAGGAGTACCAACAAACCTGACAGTAAAAATAACATTGCTGCCCTCAGGTACAGTGGTATCAAAGAGTTTCTGGGTGAACCGCGGAGGAACTGTGTCAGGGCCAATAGTGAGCTTCGCTTCACAGGAAGCTACACCGTGCTTGTTGCACGCTTTACAAGAGTACGTCCCGGCGTCTTCTTTTCTGCACGTTAGAATGACAACACTATGAGAGTTCCCGTCTTTTACGAGTTCGTAATGCCCAACTGATTTCAGTTGCTTCTCGTCTTTATACCATTCGACCTTCGGAGTAGGTTTGCCTTCAACGCGCACTTCCAGGCGCACGGGACTGTCTTCTGGAATTTCCACATTGTTCAGCACCTTAGTAAACTCCGGCGCTATCTCTTCTCCCTCTATGACAAGCTCAGCCGAGGTGCTGTCCTGTCCCGCTACATTCCTGGCTTCACACTTATATGTACCCTCATCGTCAACGTCTGCTTTTAGGATCATTAACACACACAGATTGTCCAAGTCAACCTTAATCTGGTATCGCTCGTCCTCTGCAATTCTCGTGTCATCCTTATACCAAGTGATTTCCGGTTCCGGTTTGCCGGTGACCCGACAGTCCAGTCTGGCTGACTGACCCTCGTCAAAGTGTACATCGTTTAGTGGTTCAGTGAACAATGGCGGGATTTGAACTGGTGAGACTATTAAGTTACCACTGCACTCTGCTTCTCCGCCCTCATTCGTAGCTACACAGCGGTATTCCCCTGCATCTTCTAGCTGCCCATACTTCACTATCAAAGCCGAAGTGTCGTCGTCGTGAACGATTGTAAATCGATCGTTTTGTTTAATGGGTTTGCCATCTTTATGCCAGTGTACAACAGGCTCAGGTGAGCCAGTTATTTTGACATCAAAGCGAGTAGAACAACCTTCTACAATGTGAAAATCCTTCAGGCGTTTCTTGAAGGCTGGAGGGCTGGTAGGTGTGACTTGTTCAACTCTCAGCTGACACGTCTTTGCCACTTCACCTGCACTGTTGTATGCCTTACACGTGTAAACTCCCTGATCGCTACATCGTGCATCCACAATTCTCAAGCTACAGAGATCTCCTTCTCTTGTTGCCTGGAAACGCCTGTGAGGCTCGTCTGTGATTGGATGGTTGTCTTTGTACCAAGCCACTTCAGGTGGCGGAGTCCCAGTGACATTAATCTGCAGGTCGACTGACTCTCCTTCCTCAATTTCCCGGTCGGATAATTCAGAGAGATCAGGAGGTATGGACCTGCGTTTGGTTTCTTCGTCCACTTCCGGTTCAGCCTCGGTGGTCATCAGGATTTCTGACGCACTAATCTCAGGTTTTACTTCCTCGTCCTGTCGTGGGATTGTTAACTCAATAGGCTTGAACTCGAATCCGCTTGGTCCAGCAGGAAAAGTTAACGTTACACCATCAGGCTGCTTACTGACGTCTCTGTAAGAATAAAACAAAGTAAAATAAGATCTAAATAAAATTAGTTAATCTGTAAAGTGCACAGGCCTTCAGAAGGACACAGAAAGACATCACGACATCGTCGAAATAAACCATCGAAAACCGTTGACAAATAAATAACTAAAAAATAAATTTCTTTCATTTTAGCAGATTTCAATCCACTAATTGGGGACACTGCAAATAAGGCAATCATAATAAACTAAACTTAAAGTCTCCAGCTGGCAGGACGCACTCCAGTTCGCTTTGCATCAGTATGGCCCTGAACTGGACTTGCACTCGGGAGCACTGCGTTTAATATCTGATTGGGGTGGAGAATGGGATCGAACCCACCGAGCCACGCTTACTGTGGACTGAAATTACTCTAACGTTCATATACCAGAGTAATCAAATGGTGCACTGAATGACGAACTGCTGGCCGATCAAACGAATGACTCACCCCACCCCCCAATCCGTTCACCAACTGATTAAACAACTAACCGACCTACATGATTAGAAAACATTTCAACTCATGGCGTAATATAATGATACAAAGCCTTGACTGACTATTTCTTACTCTTGCAATCTCTCCGTTTGCATGTGCTGACAATCAGACCCACCTACGAGACTGCCTCACCAGCTCACACACTGACTCACTGCTAGATCAATTATTCACTGTGTGACTGGTTGGACCTGATGGACTAGTTCCACGTAACGCTACTCACATGACGGTTGTGGCTACTTCCGTCTTGCGTTCCTCGTCGGCTTCACTGCTCACCTCTGACGACTCAGCAGCTACAAGATAAAAATATCAAATTAATGCAACAACGGCCTAATAGTATAACAACACTCCAGTGATAGGAACCTAAAGCTGAAATTCGGATATCATAAGCTATCATTAGATATAATTAACTGTCATTACCTATCATTAGCAATAAAATAATGAACATATTGAAGACTGATTTCTACAAATGTACGTTCCTATATGGGGGATGTTACTGTAATTAAGACTGTAGAAGCATTTACCTAAAAATTACAAGGTTAAAAAAAACATTCCTGGACAAATGCCAAGATGTATTAAACTTAACAAAACATTCTGGAAACTAAACGTAACCAGTTGAATTACGGTAAAGTGCAGGACGACATAGGTTTAAGTACACTATAATTTGTCCATAAAGTCTTGAACTAAGGACATGAACACATGGCTGGTGTCCGTAAATATAAACACTGAAGATATAGCAAGACAAAGGGTTGTCCACAAAGTAAAGGACTCGGGATACGCCTAGACAAGGCTGTTGTCCAAAAAAAAAGAACTGAGGATATACCTAGACAAGGCTGTTTACCGAACACCTACGAACCGAGGGCGTACATAGACAAGGCTGTTGTCCAAGAAGCTACGAACTGAGAATATACCTAGACAAGGCTGTTTACCGAACACCTACGAACCGAGGGCGTACATAGACAAGGCTGTTGTGCAAAAAGCTAAGAACTGAGGACACACATAAAACCCGAATTGCCAGCTTCATCAACATATGAAATGCAACTCTCCGAGATGGATGGGAAGGATGCTTTCATACTTAGCAATAGAGACGTTGTGTTGTCCTCGATTACAGTAGTTTGACTTACATTCCACAAGCAGTTCAGCTTCGCAGCATGCCATTCCAGCTGAATTGGTCGCCTTGGCAGTATATAATCCTTCATCCTCAATATCAACGTCACGAATCTTTAGATAGAGGACATCATCTTCACGTTCCGCCCGAATGCGCTCTCCTGTCTTTACTGGATGATCGTCCTTAAACCACGTCACTTCCGGTTCTGGTACGCCAATCACTCGAGCTTCAAACTGAGTCTCTCCTTTTTCATTAGCCTCGATGTCTTTGAGTGGCTGGGTAAACAATGGCGGCATGGGACCTGGTACCAAGTGATGAGTATTTGTGAAATTAAGATGAAAACAATTATGTATTGAACAACATCAAATGCGCGTGCGCAAACAAGACTAAAGAAAAAATAAAAAGGCCATTCTGGTACCCTGAGCCCACGTTGTTCAAAGGCGTTAGAGAACGTTAGTTCGCGGTACGAGAACGAGGATAAGGCCATGTGTTGCAAGAAAAGTATAAGAAAATTGACCAAATCAATTTGCTAAAGGACTAAATGGTGCTGATCAAA
>JANVCH010152047.1:0-12442 GCA_025505405.1 Epizoanthus rinbou | reverse complement strand
ATATCTTTAACAACTTCTCTTATCAAGATATATATTTAACTTTAACTTTATATATTATTTAACTCGCTTTAATTATACAAATTACGAATACTTTGCATAATAATTTAGTGGGAACCTTCATCTGAGTAACTCATTGGATCAAGTTCATATTCATCTTGACGTGTTTCTTGTAGATCCTGACAATTATATTTAAGATAATAAGTACTGTATAATCTTATGGTACTAACTAACGAGACTGACTAGTTGATATTGGTCTGATCATCATCATCTGGTGTACGAGTTTGGGGTGTTTCCTTTCAACAATGGGGTTATTAATTCATTTTATTAATATGTAGGGTGGAGCATGATAAATAATTTTCAGTGTATTTGATCATTTTATCAGTTTTTCCCCTCACTTTCTGGTCTCTGGAATAATCTCTACCTACATGTATCATGATATTGCTTTCCCTTGGCTTCTACCACTGGTTATGCACCACGATCACATTTTGCTAAAGTTCTTCTGTTGCCATCTACTGTAACAGCTGGAAAATGCAGATGTTGTGGTGAAGCGAATGTTGGATCATATGACCAGTTCAGTTAATGCTACCTATCATCTGCCTCTCCATCAAGGTTAGATTTTGTACAACTGATATTTAATAGGTCAGAATAAGAGAACAGACAAATCTAGCGTGTAACATTTCACTATTGGCTTTCTTGAAACGACCGCGTGTTTTATATTGTGCCGGTCCTTAATTGAGCCAGCCTAAATTATCGTGGTACATGTAGCTTTTTAAAAAACTGAACTCACTACAAGGAAACCGGTTATTGGTTTTCGAGTTTAGTTTGCTTTTACCTGACGCATTTACAATACAACAAACTCGAAAATGATTTTAAACGGTGAAGTTTACATCGTACACATGAAGATTGCTTCTGCAACAAAATCACTTTACAATAACATGTATTCATATTTCCAACACTTCAAGAAATGCAAGAAATTTCCTAAGAAATCTCGTGAGATCTCATACGAAATCTCGCACGAAAACTCACACAGGCATGAATATTTAAATATGAAACATCGTACGAAATCTCGCGAAACGTCGTGACAAGACAATAGCCAAAATCTCGCTAAATTTTGAGGCGTTTCTTTTCGGCACTACTGTATGTTACTCGATATCTTTGTGATATCACTCGATCACAATAAGAATAAAGTTGACCTTTGTCCCCACTTACTCAATTCCCAATGGCTTCCAGCCGGTACACACCAAGTGCTTTGATCAAGTCGCTGCAGGCGTCACACGCAATGCTTTGGTTTGAACGTGAGACTTTTAGATTGGGAACGTCCTTTGTTGTATCACCAAGAACTTCACAAGTATTTATATCTTATTATGCTAATATTTTTTACTAGATGCCCGGTACTAGTTTATGAAGAAGTTTACTAGTTCGTCACAGTTTTTACTAGTGTTCGGACTAGCGGAGTACCGCCAACTTTGAACCCTGGTAGTTAATTGGTAGATTTCTATTTAATTAATATCAATACATTGTTTGATTGTTTTTTACAATTAAGTAAGCTTCAATGCCCTACAGCTGGCAAGTTTATTTATTTGTACATACATGCTCACATTCCTCTTGAGATTTTCAGAGGTTTTCATCATATATTTTTTCAATGCACAATTTATTTATGTATTTTGCTGATGATGACAAATATAGAGTTAAATTTGCTCAAAATGTATTATTTTGTTCTGAATTGCACTGCAGGTGTTCCAAGTGCACACACGGGCAACATTGATTCTGCCTCGTTGCTTGGAGGAGTTTGTACTGGTGTTGTTTTGTTGGCTTTCCTTATCATTGGTATTGTTGTTGTTTATAGGTGAGTTTTTAGACTGCAACACATTGTCCTTTATTGCCTGTCACTGTTGAAGACTGTAGATAGTGCATCAATAGGGATTTTGAATGGTTTTTAGTACAGCTGTTTGATTGTGACAAGAAGGCGTTGATGATCATGTATCTCTTGGACCAATCAGTTCTTCATTGAAGGCACAGCTGACCATCCAGATACATGTATATATCGTTTGGTTAGACTTACATGTAACAGTTGTGGTTGTTCTATCTGTGTCTCGACAGGAATCATAGGAAGAAGCGAGATTCAGCTGAACTGCAGAAAGGACGTTATGCTGTTGCAAACTCTAATGATAGTGGCATTGGTGAGAAGGAGTCAATGGATGGTGGAGTGCCAGGCGTGAAATATTCCCACAGTGCACCTCGCAGGGGCTCTGAAGGTTCGGAGTCATGGGTTTAACTACAATTGTAGTGCATAACAGTTGTTGTTCCTTTTGTGTACAAAGTGAAGGGAAAATTGTGTGAGAAACAAAGTTTGTCTAAATGAAATCTTTCTTTAGTTGTTTGATTCTTCTCAAAAAGCAGTGTGACAAGGATGACTTTGGTTTCTGTAGTTTCACTGTATTTGACAACTACTTAGATGCCATTGCATGCCAGCCTCTTTCTTATTTGATTATGGCATGCTTTGGATTTATTGTCTTAAACAATAGATTAATTGTTGTACAATCTTCAGTAGAGACCACAGTGGACCATCTAAAAATACAAAATTGATGACATCCTTGCAGGCAAGTGAAGTTGCAGAGTACTGTATTTACCGGTGTATAGTGTGCACCAGTTTGTAATGCACACCCTGATTCTGAGGATTATTTTGGAGAAAATACAAGTTCACATGGAATAGTGGAAGGTTTTCAACACTGCACTTACATGTAATGGCATGGCTATTGGTTCTACACCTAAGACATTGCTCTTTTTTGTTTGCAAGATATATCTTGATTCTCAAATGCTTAATATGATTACTGTGCAGGTTGAGCAATGTTTTCAGTTATTGGCCTGTATCTTCGTTGTTACGCAGTGGATACCATAAACCTGTATATCAATGGAAAGCTAATACAATTCTCTAAACGATGGTTTTATTCCAGTTGAAAAACTGGTTTTGATAAACAAACACAAGAGCGGTGTTTCCAAACCATTTGCCTTCTTCAGGATGTCCAAAGTTTCTTGAATTTCAGTTTAGAGGCATCAGTTGTCGAATAATACATAACAACAACCTTTATTTACACTCAAGAAATAAAATAATAAAAGTAATCATTTACATATATAGGAAGCCAATAAAGATCGATATACTGTTTTTTAAATTTGTGCTTGAACGAGTTATAATTTAAGGATTTTTATAACTTGTCAATTGTATTCCAAACTTTGGGACCACAGAATCTCTTATTAAATAATTACTATAATTGGTTCTAGTTGATAGAATGGAAAAAGTTGATTTTGATGCTAAATGTGTTCTGTACTGATGCCTGCTACTGACTGAGGTGAAAAATTCATTAAAACTTTCTGGGAGAATGCCCTTAATTACTGTACGTACTGGTGCATAAATAATTCAGTATATTAAGTTCTAAGATATCGGACAGTTTCAGCAAGTTGATCGTGAGATTCTTGAAAATTGGAGATGTAGTTTTATACTACTACATGTACTTATCAGTTTTAGCACTAGTACTGTTTAGACTCCTTAAAAAGCATGTTGAGAATTTTTGATCAGCAGCGTTATTACATTATTACATTTTAGTGCCAATAATGTAGAATTCTGTGCACTAAAAGTGAAGAAGTGAAAAATAACCATAACAAAAAAAATGGAGTGACAATTTAATATTCCTGACACGCTTTAATTTTGGAGTGTAAACTGTGTTAAAATTGATAAATTGACAACTGATGCCCAAAACTGAAATTAGATAAGCTTGGGACATGCTGAAGGAAGGCAAATGGTTCGGAAACACCGCTCTCCTGCTTGCTTATATCAAAATGAAATTTTCAACTGGAATAAACCATCATTTGGAGAATTTTGTAAGCTTTCCATTTTTTAATATAGGTTTATGGGTATCTGCTGCATAATAATGAAGATACAGGCTAATAACTGAAAACACTGCAGCATCATAACCAACAATTAATGATTAAGTAAATTAAAGCTTCCCATGCATGGCCAGTCATGATTACATGTACTGTACTGTAGATAAATCGTTTAACTTAAGACTAATTAATTTTAATGAATATTAAAAACACTCAAGGTCTCAGTAAAACCTCAATTAACTAATAAAAGCAATTAGGCTTTACAGCTGTCCAAAGTGTGACAACAACTAGCAGCTGTAGCGTCTTTGTTAATTAAATAACTTGTTGATTACATAATATTATTAATGCACTAAATTCAAGTTTTGAGTTGAAAATTAACTGAAATTCATAAGGTAAATCCTTTTTTAATTCTACGATTTGTATTCCAATATCTATATCATTTCACAAGGTGAATATATATAATTACAAGAACAAATATTATATACTTAATAAACAAATTTTTGACATAATTACCTGTGTAACACCAACAAGAATTGTTGAAACAGAGTACCTTTTTTAAAATTATTTACTGATTTTATTTATTGATAACGTTTTGCCACAACATTATTACATGTACATTAGGAATTACATGTATACATGTCAAATAATAAGTACAGATAATTAAGGGACATAATTATATTGTGGGATTGTATTGAAAGTTGTATATAAATGAATATAATTATTGTTATTACTTATAAAATAATAAAGTTTTAAACAATTTTAAACAGAGCTTTATAATAATCATTTTGTTTCAAGCCATATGCAAGGAAAGTAAGTTAGTTCAGGTGTGTGTCTTCAGTCCGCTGTAGACCAATCAACTACTGCATTAATCTTTATCCAACTTTTATTGATGCCTTTGAACTTGAGAGATCACATGGGAGATAATCATTTCAAATTATTATTATAGAAGTGATATTACTTGCATGATAAGATTGATAAGAGTAATAATGGACCTTTGATGATACATGTAGATAAGGTTCCCATGCAGTGTAAGCAGGTGATATTATGGGATGCCTTAAGTACATCTTGTCATTAAGGGATGTGGAGGGGAGGAAAGTCTGGGGGGGGGTTACTCCCTGCTACTGGAATTGAATACCAATAAACATTGGATACAATTGAATCTCAGGATACTTTAAAATGTAAGCTAAAAAATATAATAATTATACCTGATTTCTTTGTAAATTCTCATCCACTGAAACAAAAAGAAAACATGGCTCCCCTCTCCCTCCCAGGACACACATGCAGTTCCCATCCATGGGCACAGGACATTAATTATATTCTACATATATACAGCTCTTGAAACAATCATTCTGCACAATGGTTATCAATTCAAGAACATAATTATTGACAGCATACATGTACATTATTATAACATAAGGCCGAATAAAAAAATTAGTTGGTTAGCATCCCCGCCCGACCATTGAAAAAGTCCCCAACCATGAGTTTTTTATTTTTTATTTTCATAGTTTGCTTTTAAAATGATCCCATGCTTATTCACACGTTTTACAGCCTCTGATCCTGATCCTTGAGGGTCATCAATAGGCTATTTTTATCAGCGGCTGACTTTTTTTAGTAAGACATTCTGAAGTCCATGCATGCACTGGCTTCTTCAAAGAACCCCAATGCAACGGTTTGTTATGTGAAATGCTGGATTGCAAAGCGTGGAAGAAAGGCACAGCAAAAGTCAGCATTCATAGCTCTTATTGACACATGGCAAACTTTTGATGCAAAAGGGGAGGATGTACATGCTTCAGTTTAAATACTAAAATTGCTTAAGTACTTTGACGTTTGCCTACTTTGTGTACAATGTTTCAGTTTTACTCGTGGAGACATGCCAAACTTTTGTATAGAGAGTAAGTCGGTTTGGTTTATACTTCAAGTTACACGTTTTTATGCTGGCTATTTTCTTAAAAAGTTAAGTTGCATACGAGTTTGAGCTTTTAAAATAGTAAGAGACTTGTGTTAACATTTAATATGGTTGAGATATACAATAAACAATAAACTCCACATGTACACTTCACATGTCGAGTGAAGGCTTTTTAAAATAATTTTGCATGAAGTAGAATGAAAGATCAAAAATACCGATGGCTTGAATCATAAATCGTGTTCATGACAAGAAACAATAGTCTTCAACCCCACTCCACTCCCCTCTATTTTATTTAAAAAAATAAAAATAAAAACCGCCCGCCCGACCATCAAAATTTGGAAAAAAGGATGCTAACCAACTATTTTTTATTTGGCCTAAACAGCAACAGCAAGAATACAATAAGAAACATGTGAAATTTTAGGTCAGCAGTACTATAAACTGTAAAGAAAGAAGACGTTCTGCAATTCATGAAACAAACATTCCACACAATCTGTGTTGATTAGAAAAGACAACAATTGATGGTATACATTGTGCCTGTAAGCTTAAATTGATAATAATATAATACTTCTTAAAAGCACATCTATCTCGATTGGAACTCAATGTTTTTTACAGACTCATAACTAATGTACATGTAAAGCTAAAAATGTCTTTAAAACTATGAATGATGATAATGAATGAACTCAAGGCACCTCATAATAATTATCACTTATCTAGTATGGCTGCTGTTGTGTTGTACATGTATGCAATAAAGATGAAGATAAAGTATGAAGGTTAATTATGACTGCACGTGCAAGTTGTACAATTTTTGCTTGTGTTACACGTGGGTCTGTGTAGTCTAGAGTTGCCTGAGCACTCCATATCTGTGGCAGACATAATCAGAAATTAAAGAAAATAAATGCATTTAATATATGTACAGTATCTGAAAATAATTTTGCAGCAGTAAATTGGATTAATGTTAGTGTCAGGTGTTTCAGAAAACTATAATTTCATACTTTTCTAGTAAATAATATTGAAATGCGATGCAACATACATTTATGGATTGTAAGAATGCGTATGCAGTGTTATTGCAAATAAACTCAATCTCTAAATTGAAGTGAATGAGCAATTGTATGCATGACCTACCAGCCACGGCCATGGCCATATGCATGCATATGTACCCAGTACGTATAAATACAGTATCAACTGGGCACTATTGCAAGTGAGAATTTGATAAAAATAGTTTACAGGTTATTGAATTATTTGATACAAATAAAGGTTGATAAGAATTACTGACAGTAAACAAGTTGTGTGCTTTACATACATTCATTGTTTTTTTTTTGCAACAACTGATCTTTAGTTGTTTTGAGTAAGAGCATCTACATTGTAGGGCACGTTGTTTTCTAGAATACGAACATTATCTGTTTTAAAAATCTGAACTAATAATAAAACTCTAATAACAACATAGTTGTGATTAGCAATTTACATAAAAAATATCAACATTGTGGATTGATCTAAATTTCAAATCAAGTTTAATAATTATTAGACTGTTACTGTTGGTAAGTGAATTAATTGTGCCGATGTGTGATGGTTGAAAAATGAAGGAAGATGTAATATTTCCTGAATATACACTAACACAGATTAATAACTTGTAATACGCACATATACATGTAAGCATGATGTTCACAGTATGGCGATCTAATATCTTGAGCATACTACTAAAGAGACGATGAAATCAATTGTTTGTGCAAGACATCAACTTTATTTCAATCTATTTGTTGTATCAAACTTACATAATAATTGTCACAACAACAACGACTTCTTTTAGAGATCAATTTGCAACTGACTACCTGAAAACATCATGTAAGAATGCCGCAGTCAAATTGGCTGATCAAGCTGGACTGGTCATTAACTCATCATACACAGCCTGTGCACAAAACTTCATGTTGTACCACATGTTGTGTCACAATGTAACATCTGCATGTCAGATGGACAGAATATAATGACGCTTGCATTGAACATTTTCTTGCCATGCCTTTGACCTAAATGGGGTAGTCTTCATGTATGCCCAACATTATACCCCAGAACTGTATTCCAGATTAGTTTTGCTCTATATATTGAATCATTAGCAATTTTTGAATAATAAATTGTTATTATTAATTTGAAGCTGATGAAAAGAATACAATAATTTTTAAGATTTTAGAAAAATGCAGTGTTTGTAATTAGCAGGTACTGATCTGTTAAAATAGAAAAAAATAATGTCAGAGTACAGCTCAGTACGGTGAAACCACTAAGAAAATTAATATTCAGTTTTATATTTGCAAATTGCACTGCCCATGATTGTAAAGGGTAAAAATAATACATTTCCCTAAAATATAGGTTGTTGTTTAAATTAATTAAGAATCAAGTGGACAAAAATAATGACCCTTGGAATCTTTATCACTGATTGCACGAATATTACAACATTGGTCGAAGGGAAGGGTGATTTATAACATATCACAACCAAATTTGAATTAAAACTGTATACCACCCCCCTAGATCCTTAGTTCACATTGGATTACTCACCCTCTCCTCCCTCACAGTTTTGACCACAAGTCTTAATTTGATAATTAAGAAGTTTCTTTTAAAATAACTAACACCTTTAATTTCTACTATGAAAAGCATCCCTGACAAATCATGTGGCAAAAAGATTTTCTTGCTGATTAGTTTGTGTTTTAATTAAACACTTTCACACAAATTGTTAGCTACTCAGTCAAGGTTGCATGATAACTTGTTAAGAGTTTTAAACCCTCCTAATTGACCAAACTAATCAATAATTAAGAAAGCAATTTAGAACACTTGGCTGGCAGGAAGTGACAGGAGGCTTACTGAAGCCAAAACCAATAACAGACTGTTTCTGAACACAGTTAGAAATTGAACTTAATTGAGCTCCAGTGAAGCTGCTGATATTCTTCTTCATATGTTGAATAATTTCTCAGCATGAAATTAAGTTTAGTAACTAGAAAACATGGAATAAAGTTTAATAATTATGTGAATTCAGATCAAATAGGTCAAGTACATTATTCCCTAAAATAGTGAAAAATAGTTTGCTATAAAATAGTTTAATTATTACTTTTTCATACCTGTGTAATTATGAAGTTTGTATACAGATAAATTTGTTAATGCATGCATCAGTCTACTTTGCAAACTCATATTTAGTTAATTCACATGCAGCAGAAATATAGAAATCATGTTGACACTACTCACAATTTATTCACCGATGCAATATTTAGTAGGATATAGAGAGCCACCTGCAGAATTAATTATTTCTCAGCACATTAATAAGTAAAAACACTTTGTTGACAATCACCATAGCCAATATCATTTATAGTTCGTAATATGTCATATACTTGCAAAGGTTTTTAATAATGTTATGAAAATTCCAGTTTCAATATTTAATGCAAGATGAACAAGCAGATTTTTTTGATGATGTTGATGCAATAGGCTTTGTAAACTCTCTTTTTTATACTTGATCATGCAGTCATGTATATGCAGGCCCTGCTAGAGCGCCTGTAGATAATTTTGAACTATAACATGATATGACTGCTCAAACGTATGGAATTGCAGTGTTATGTGTTGCTAATATTTCTTCTGTACCCACTGTAATTTCTGTTACATGTATGTTTACAAAGTTTGATCTTTGAAAGTTCAACTGAAAAACTGTTATTTAGATAATTGAATAGCTTCTTAGTATATACAGTTTATCATTTCCAGAACATTGACAAAAACCAGTGACTTGTGTCTGTGGTTATGTATATAATATATTGATTTCAGACAATTTGTGGCTTTCTATTTTACCTACACTGATGATGACCTTGGAATAGGAAACAATTATACTGTATTGTACTGATTGCAGGCTTCTTGGAATGAAACGTTATTAATAATGCAGTTGGATTTTCTTTATTTTAAGAGAACATTGAATTGTTTCTTGTTACAACAGTGCCTTTATTTGATAGAAGTAATTTGTGTGTATATATGTACAGTGCATGCATGTACAGTATACTAATTTGTACATGTACAACTGAAAATTGTGATGTTCCTTGCTTGAATCGATAACTTGACGTGACTCAATTTTTAGCCCTGACTTACCCTGTCAAACCAAGCATGATGTATCTTTTGAACCAAGAATTTAAACTTTTTGTGATCTTGTCACTGAATGATTACAATGTTTTCTTCAAGATAATTTGCATAAGTTTATGGGATTTTAAATTAGAAGACTTGTATGATACTTATTATCTTTATCAATTGTAAACAGACACACTGTGGCCACTGTGGTTAAATCTCCTTTTTTTGGAAATTTTACTTGAGGCATACATGTATATAATTTATTTAATGTGCAAGATGGTAGCAGACCTCTTGGCCTACATGTACATTGTAGTAAATTGGACCTCCAGCTTCTTTATGTGTATAAATTATAAATAAACAGAAACTAGGACAGAACCATATCATTATAATTATTCACTGTTATCCACCAAGCAGATCTTCATTTAATAGTACATGTACCAAGTGGATTGTTATTGATCACGAGAGCACTGCAGTAACAATAATATAATTTGATATATTTATTTTGTGTGTAATTACAGAGCGGCCAGGATCAGGCGGGTTCAAGGCACGCAATCCAATCCCTATCAGTAAATTGAAAGAGTACTGCGAGGTGAACCACAGCGACCGTAATAAGAGATTCAAGGAGGAGTTTCTGGTATGTGGTGATAAGTTTCACAGTTGGTTCCAGTATAAACCTAATAATCAGATCACGTACATCTGTATTACTGACTACTGTCAGTATTATAATTACATGAGCATGCAAAAGGTTATGGCACAGTAGCAGTTGTCTTGACTTGGTAAAGATGCTCCTGACAGACCTTCCAGAGGGGGGGGGGGGTCTTATTAGAGAGGGAGGCTTATTAGAGAGGGAGGCTTATTAGAGAGGGAGGGCTTATTAGAGAGGGAGGGCTTATTTACATGCAAAACTCACTGGAGGCCAAAGACGGAGTCCACATTACTTTTTTTCAGAAACGTCACCCAGCCTTAATGAATATGAAGCACTCTGCATTTTTTCAGTGCTAAACACATATGATATTCAAAATTTAAACAAATACAGGTTTGAATACGAGCATATTTCATACTGAAACGCTACAGAGCCCAACTAAATAACAATATCAATAAGAAAGGACAGAAACTATCACATATGAAGTGCGAAGATGGAGATGTGGGGTTCAAGAATAAAATCTTCTTTTAACGCGGTATTTTGCCGAATTTTTAACCTCGATATCTTTTTCTTGGGGGGAGGGGGTTATTAGAGAGGAGGGGCTTATTAGAAACTTGAAGCTCTAGAAGGGGGCTTATTAGAGAGGGGGGCTTAATAGAAAGGAGGGGCTAATTAGAGCCTTTACGGTAATCGAGGCAGGCACTGTTTTATAATTTTAAACGAGTATAAAATAATGTAATTAATATATACATAATTTGATAAAAGCTATTATATTCTGTACATGTCATATTCTACTGTTAATGAAAATATTGATTGGCTCATGTTATCGTTGTTGCCACCCTGTCATAGTTGGTTCTTTGTGTTTTGTATATAACCTTTGTTCATGATTCTTACTTCCTAAATTTCATTGTTATTGTACTGTATAGCAAAGCTAAAAATTATTAGAAAGTAAATATATAACATTAGTAACTAAAGGTAATACATGTACATGGGTACAGATTCTATATTTTGAACGTTATTGTGTGTAGTTTTTCGTCTTGTCTCACAATACAATGATGAGAAATGTAGGGGATTGATAGAAACACGGAGATTTTTAATTAGTAATTTCACTTTTTTTGCACTTAGTCAATCAGGGCATCTGGAAACTTTTCTTGGGATCACAGCCACAGACCTGAGAACAAGAGCAAGAATCGTTACACTAATATTGTGGCATGTAAGTACTACGTGCAGCTTGCAATTGGAACAGTTATTTATACTTTCTACTATTTTAATGGTACATCAATCATAATTATTATATGTATAATCATTTGAATAACCAACTGGGAGGGCTGTATTGGAGAATACATTGCCTGAGGTCTTGACCTGGGGATTAAGACCATTAGGGCAAATATTCTCCCATACAGATCATCAACCAAACGGTGTTACTAAGATTTTATTATATGGCTTTTCTCTTGCTTATGAAATGTTAATTTTCAATGGAGTTGCCAGTCTGTAAACCTGTATAGTGACAGGACTGTACATGGTAGAGGCATGTGCTAAAACCCGAAACACCGAAACGAAACAGCCGAAACAAAACCGCCAAAACCACCAAAACAGCCGAAACGAAACCACCAAAACAGCTGAAACGACCAAACAGCCTAGTAAACAAAAGAACAGAAATGACCGAAACGACCTAACATAATGTCAGGGCCGACGGAAACACTCCTGAAGGGGGTGGGGAATAATACCACTCGTTTCTTATTTATATTTCTTCCCCACATGTGAAAAAAAAAATTATGAAAATAATGACGATTGTCTCGCAATGAGACAAAGGAAACGGGACTGTGGAACTGTGGAAATTCACAAGAATGGTACATGTTGAACTCCCCAGTGTACAAAGATATTCGACACACTAGAAAGTGAGGGGAGGTGAGGCGGTTAAAGCTTGCATATTA
>JANVCH010151936.1:0-12443 GCA_025505405.1 Epizoanthus rinbou | reverse complement strand
GCAGACCGCTGTGTGGATTTTCAAAGATATCCCATAATTTCTTTTAAGTGGATTTGTTGTTGCGAATGTGATTCTGATATCCATTGATAAAGGAGGTATGTAGCCTACTTCCTGAGACGCAAATTCTGCGACACACTGGCGACACAACCAAGTATTTAACCTTAGAATGAAGTTCTTCCACTGATATAAACCGTGAATGTACCCTTTGCATAGGCAAGAATACAGCTGGACCTGCCACTTCAAACTGTTTGGCATACCACACACTGAGCGGGTTTGAATAGCCAAAGTCCCTTTCAGATGGCTTCAGCCAGTCAACAACAGCAAACACATGGTTCATCTGCTTACCTGCAACATCCAAACTGTGCAATATATAGTACCGTACTAAGCCTGGCCTTGCTGCACCAGGAGAAACTGTTTGATTATTATTATCACACCAAGAGGCCATCACACGTGATAATGCACCTGTCCGTGAAGCCATTCGAGAACCATACCTTTCTCCACCTATTGTTATTGAAGCATATTTCTTGAACAGTGTTGCAAGTTGGAATGATGATTGTGGGTAGAGTTCATGGTACACTTGTTGAAGGAAGTCTTTACTATCATTATCCAGGCAGCCAAGTTTGTACGTTGATGGGATGGTCATGGCACTTAAATTGCTCCATACAGTTTCTTTACCAGTTATTGCACCTGTTGCTGCCATCACAAGGTTAAATGGGTCTAGTACTTCACATGTTAGAGCAGTGTCTGATGGAGATACAATTTTTAGGCACTGTTCCATAAAAAAATCTTCATATTGTTTAGGAAGGCTGTACTTCAGGTTTGAAAGAATTCCAGATGTGGTAAATTTGCGCATAATTTGAACATCAATCCCTCTGCCATTTGTTTGAAATGCTCCCAAGATGCCTTTCAAAACTAAACAGCCAGAAGCCATATATGCTCCCATAGTTCTGGACACTTTCATTCATATGCATATGAAGATGCATATTTGGTGTGATGGAAGCCTTTCCATTAATTAGGTAGGTCAGCGGTCAGGAAGGAAGATGGCGGTGTTTTCCCGCGCTCCTTGAAATTACTAACTTTAGCGATCTTTAGTGTTATCAATTTAACTTTATTGTTGATTTAAGTTGAATTTTGAGTTTATAATGGCATCACCAACAGATGAAGCTGGAATGGATAAACTTGAAAGCATGATCGCAAAACTACTGGACAAGAAACTGAATCCAATTGTCAGGACACTCGATGCTTTGCAGTCGAAAATTGGCAAACTTGACTCGATCGAACAATCAATCACTTTTCTGAGTCAAGAGTATGATAGATTAACAGAAAATATGAAGAATGTAGAATCAGAAAACGAGCGACTCAAACAGGAGAACGCGAATATTGTGGCTGAAATGCACCGATCAACGAACACACTCGCGCAGCTTAAGCAAGAAGTTAATAACATGGAACAATACTCACGAAGAGACTGCCTCGAAATACGCGGAATTCCAGTAACAGAAGATGAAGTAACAGACGAATTAAATAAAAAAGTGGGAAGATTGATTCAGGTTGAAGTTAACGAAGAAGATATCTCAACTAGTCACCGTCTTCCAACATCTAGAAATTTTGAGAGTACTGGGCGAAGAGAAAAGCGATCGGAACCGGCAATTATTGTAAAATTTGTACGCCGTGATATACGTGACAAATTCTACTCGTCGAGAAATAACTTAAGACAGAAATCGACGCGGGATTTGGGGATGGTACGCTTTGAAGAGCGAAGAATCTTTATTTCTGAAAGCCTCACACTACAGAACAGGAAGCTGTTCAGTCATTGTCTGCAGGCCAAGAGAGATCTACACTTCCAATTTATATGGACCAAGCATGGAAAGATCCTCCTGCGCAAAGATGCCTCTAGCCCAGTAATATCAATCAGCAGTGAGTCGGACCTGAAGAGGATCTATGGGCAACATACTGGTTAAACAATCTATAGCTATACAGATAAGTAGTATAATTTTATTGATCCATGACTCCTGACATTGATAATTTACCGCAGCTGGAACCGGCTCTTCAGTCATGAATAATATCACCTAATTAAAAGGAAGATAATTGGAGATACACTATTAACGTTATCGCGCCAGATTATTGCAGGAAATGCTGTGTCTAGTGTCCAGAAGTTACAGAGTAATATCTCAAATATTTGAGAAGATATGGTGATTTTTCTACATTTTTGGCAAAAAAAATCCGCCGAATTCCCAGAAATGTTTTTGTAAAAAACGGGAAAATGTTAACATCTCTCAATTTTAAAGATAATGTTCCCGTTTTCAGTGCCGCAAAACACATTGTTGATAGCGATTTGATAGCGTCCAGACAATGAGTGGAAATAGTCACCGCAATTATCTACAAGCAAAAGTACTCTTGCTCCAAGTTATAAGGGCTTATGATTATAGGTTAATGCCCGATTGTTATTTCAAATTGAATATCTCTAATATTACAAAAAAAGGCAACTTTTCGGCTATTTCACAAAAAAGAAAGAAATGAAATAAAATCAGTAAAAAGGACCCGAGCGGGAATCGAACAGCCGACCAAATGATCAAAATGCACGTTCGGCTGTACTCGCTGAGCTAACGAGTATCACGCAATAATTATTGTATTGAAAAGCAGTCCCAAGTCTTTGTATTCCGTATAACGTAGCACCCGCTGACAAGAACGAAGAATAGCTCGTGATATGCACTTGTATTGACTAATATTCATTGACAATAAGTTATAATACACAGATAAACTGAATAATACTTATTATACTTTGTTTTATTCTGTAATAATGAATACTATTACCCAATTAAGAGGACGATAATTTGAGATACATTATTAATCTACTTGAAATATTAACAAGGTATCAAACTATGGGAGGGGTAAGTGTTAAAAGTTTAACAATATGTTCTAATAAAGCGGAGGTTCTTTTGTCAGATGGGGTGGACAAAAAAACACCATCTTGAACCCTATTCAGACCTAGCTGCTTTTGAGATGTGCAACTGGTAGCAGGAATTATGCAACAAATCTTTTTTGGTAATTAGGTACATCACCTCTGACGGGCCCCGGCCCCCCTTGACGAACTAAAGGAAAACCAGCAATGTGAATGTGAATGCGAGGTTACAGTCTCCGCCACAAGTACACGGAACTCGCGGCAGTCTAAGATTCTGTTATCAATACATCGAGAAACTCTTGATACATGTACACCCGAATATGCTTACATCGAACATCTGCGAGATTTGTAAAACTTGTACATCATTCCATATAATACGTTTTTTCCCCTTTAATTTAGGCTATTTCACGACTTTTTGTCTTTCCATGCAAAATAATTACATATTATATGTTAGTGTTTAGTAATTCTTTAGAAAAAACACATCCAAGTAAATTTCATTCTGCAATGGTGCAATACTCTGTAAACAACATAATTTCCCCCAGACAACCGTACATGAACGGCTGTGAGGACGCGAAAGAGAAAGTTTATTAAAATACATATTATATTAATTCAAATAAATTTTAAAATACAAATGATGAGTAAAATATCCAGCAATACTACACACTATACTGCTCAATAAGAGATTTATTCACAACTGCATTCAGGATGTTCCAAACCTCAAAAGTTTGCTATTTTACTTCCTACTATACAAATAACTACAGTAGGAATATCGCAGGCCATATTTATACTCGTTCCATCCCTCTCTTGCGATGACTTTGTTATATAATAAAAACAATAGAATGCACAATTGACCAATGGCGATGCGGTTAAAAAATGTCGCGCGATTTCTCGCCATGCGTAAGTTCAATCAATCAATCAATCAATCAATCAATCAATTAATCAATCAATCAACCAATCTATCGATCTATTCTACATTCGTATTCGGGCACTGAAATATTTACATCGCTGTGACTAAACTGTACTTTGCTCGTGGAGATTAGAATATCACAGAATAAAGACACTCATTTTAGCTTCGTTTTATTTCTAATATTATTTATAAAAGCAACATAAACGGCTGCTTGTGCGCATAAACTGTAATTAAACACGCCAAAAGCTGTGGAGTGGAGCATTCGAAGAGCAAGAAACACTCAGCTTCGCGTCCTCTATAACTTCGCATCTACAATTACACAATACGTCAACAGTGAAACAAATATAATGAAATGAAATATAACGCGGCACACACAGCTTTATGTATACATAGAGAATCAGATATAGATTTTGTATTATAGAAAAACCGCATATGCATGTGTCATGTCATTCTGTGTTATTGTATGCGAACAGATGAATTCATTGCAAAGTGGAATTCGCTGTACAACATCCGCGACTTGGGACGTTGTTGAGAAGTACTGAAATAATCTGGGATACAAGGTCCAGTGATTAATGAATCCTAGCAACCTGATGTCTTACAAGAGAAACACTGGATACAAACAATCAATGACCATTGCAATTATTTGTGATTTCACACCCTCCATTTTCAACAGAGGCTGACGGATGCACGCGGTCAAAAGTGAAATGTGGCCAGACAAACCCTGCAATCCTGTCACGTATTACAAGACTGTATTATATTCTATTTACAAGGGCAAACTAGGCTACAACGTAAAAATCAATGTTATAACACTGATCTCTTAAAATATACTAAACTATGTTTCAGGAAAGGCTACGCTACCCACCTTTGCATTGATATCTGGTTCTTGAAATCGTTCTCCATGTAGTTCCTTTCACGTTGTTTACTACCATCTTGGAAAAGTAATTCTCAAACTCATTCATAATTCATGAAGAAAACACAAAAGAAAATCAATAGTGTGACGTGTTTTGATATGTGATTAAATTGTTTGAGAATCTATATCAAACACTTGACGCTATTTCAACTATGTTCTCGGTGTTTGATATGTGATAAACGCTCCTTCCTGTATTTTATATATTGAGAATTGTGTTTTCCAAGACAAACTGCAATGAAGATTCGTCAACAATTCAAATTCCATGAAAGACAATTTCAGATGTTGAAACACTTAACAAGTAGCACTAGTTTTCCTAATAAAATAAACTTTTTACTATTTGCCCGAGACTTGTTTCCTTACTGTTTCAATCAGACATAATTCCTTCAAAATAAGTTTGGGAAAGCAATGGTTATTGGCCAAAAGAGGAAATGATAGTTTGTATTCATATATGCATGTAGTTACCAGTGCAACGCGGCTTCACAAACGAAACCTTGCGAATGACTACAGACATTCAACTCAGCCTATATTGCCGATTTGTAATGACAAGTGTGTGTGCCCTCGCTGGCACAAAGTTTGGGTCAGTATCATCAATACAGATATTTATAATTCCTCTTGTATCGCAAACAAAAATTATCTTGCTATCAATGCAGATCTTATTATAGAAAGCTGAAAGGAGTTACGAACAATATATCTAAGTGGCTGTTCCCTTAGTAGGCAAACGAATTCCATCATGTCGATCAACTTTAAAGTTAGTAACGCCTAAAATGTTTGGATATCGTGACACAGCGCAAACTCTTTAATCTTGCTTGTAGTGACATAAACAAAGAAAACGAAGTAACGAAAAACACGATGGTAAAGAAGAACAAAGAGACGATAGTGAGACAACCAGTATCCATTAACCTCGTCTTCATGCTCCATTCCATATCAGTTCGAAGTCTGCTCTTCCTAAAGGCTAAATCTTGCAAGTAACTTGATGTTTAACCCTTTACTCTTTGCCGTTCGACCAATCGCCATAAACCTTTTAGCAACTGTAGCCAGATAATGAGCGAGTGTTTTGACCATAATGAGATGACAATGGAACTGACGACGCCAACGAACAAAAATATGCAAATTCGGTTTTGCTTTCAGAATTTTAAAAATTCTCGAAAAAGTGGCTCTAAAATCCAAAAGTTTTGTTTTCTTTTGGTTATTCCCTAGTTTAGTGTCTAAAACATTGTTCTATTTTTTGTTTTTGTTTTTTTAAATTTAAAATATGGAGCAAAATAGCGGATTTAGTTTGGAACATCTGTTCCCATAGCAACGTTGATTAACGGTTGTTGCCATGGAAACTAATTAGTAGGTTGTGTAACAATTGAGGCATGCGTTAATTCCCAACTTTAAAATTCGTGGGGGGTCCCAACAACCCCCTTACGCCTTCGTGTTCCTCAAATGGCTTATGCCTTTAAGGGCCACGCCATGTCTTGTCTTTGTGATTCTATTCGTTCATCAATTTACTTCCAGCCAATCACGAAAGGAAGCAATAACCCTGTTGTTTCTTAACTAACCATGCTTCAGACTAATGACAAGAGATTACAAGAGAAACTAAGTACGTCCGCGGACTTCAGGCATTTTCACCGGCATTATTAAATACTGAAGTTCTTGGTTTTAGTATCTTGGAGTCTATCTATGTTGTGTTTGTACTCCATTAAGTATTTAATACGTCCAGAGAGGGGGGCGTTTGACCCTCGGAGAATCCACGGATAGTGGGGCATTTCACCGTCGGAGAATCCACAGGTCAAGGGGCATTTGACCTTCGCAGAATCCACGAACAGTAGGGCATTTGACTCTCGAAGAATTCACCGACAGTGGGGCATTTGACACTATGAGAATACACCAACAGTGGGGCATTTGACTGTCGGAGAATCTACGGATAGCGGGGCATTTGACTTTCGAAGAATCCACTGACAATAGGGCATTTGTCTTTTGATAAACGCACCAATTGTGGGGCATTTGACCTCGGAAAACCCACCGACAGTGGGGAATTTGGCCCTCGGAGAACCCACCGACAGTGGCCCATTTGACCCTCGGAAAACCCACCGACAGTGGGGCATTTGGCCCTCGGAGAACCCATTGACGGTGGGGCATTTGGCCCTCTGAGAACCCATTGACGGTGGGGCATTTGGCCCTCTGAGAACCCATTGACGGTGGGGCATTTGGCCCTCGGTGATGTTGAACACAGGAGAGTGTCGTTACTAGGACGATCCGTGGTGGCAGGAATGGTTTCTGAGGTTAGGCAAAGCCTCAGTAACTCCAAGCATGTTCACCTCCCGGTTGTATCATAGCTCAGTTCTATGTACTTGCTTTTTGTAACTTCCACCCAGGGCTTTTCTTCTAAGTTCGTCAGTACCTGGCAAGCTCTGCATTGAGGAATAACAGGAACTTGGAACAGAAGAATCGTCTGAGAGCATCTCGTCCAGGTTCCATAACCGCTGGTCTGGTGGTGGTCTGAGAGGGGAATTCTGGGATAACAGATACCAAATGTCTATTAGTCGTCGTGGCACAAACGATAAATATTGCAAACATAAGCAAATAGCTATTTTCCAAATATTTTGTATGAAGCCTGCCGCACACCTTTGCGACAACATGCTATTTTCAACGCATGCAATCAAAACTGCATATTTCCGATGTGGATTTCACTTTTGTAGCAGAAAGCCGCACACACACGGGACAAAGTGCGATAATCTGTCAGTATTACCGTCCGCCATATTGATTGTGACATACACGTGATCACTACTAACAGTTTCTCGTTGGTTGTTTCGATAATTACACGAGCAGTTTGTCGCAGGTTCACCGCACACTTTTGCGAGAAGATGCAATTACCTGCGAAAAATATCACAGGTTTGGTCGATGCGATTATGATAATCGCATCGCGCGCTACCACACATGGTGCAATCAAGGTGCAACTTGATGCAATTTTGATTGCATTTATCGAATATCACATCAACGCAAAGGTGGGCGGTAGGCTTAAATTAAATTTGCAAGCTACTCTTCCGATTGAGAAGTTGTATAGTGTATAACGGGACTATGTGATCCGTATTTGGTATTTCGTTAGTTTCTATATAGCTGGCAGCTGTAAAAGGCCCTCAATTATTGGCTTAGGGACCCGCCATTATTTATTGATTGGGGAGAGGGGGAGGGGTTGGAGGACTGTTAACATATCTGATTCCGCCCTCAGACTACGGTCACTTTCTCGTAGATCCATTATGTGAACCCCCTGCGCCCGCCCCATAAACCAACTGAACCAACACCACTGACAGGGACCACGGCCATGTCATTAAGGGGGATTGTAAACAGAAAGATAAGTTGTGCGGTTCGTAGGGGAGGGGGAGGGGCGGGGTGCTCTGCCCCGGGAAATAATTTAAACGTGAATTCGCTCGGCAATGGACTTTTCAGCAATTTGAGTTCTGACACCATTGAGGGATGATGTGAAATTGTTTTGAAAAGGAGGTTCGATTTTGATAATTTCCTTGTACACCCTCCTTTATAACTATTTGAAATTAGTGACATCCCCTTTTGTTAGAAAATGTTGAGTGAACCCCCTAAAATACTCACCCCCTGAAATCCTCACCCCCTAAAATCCTCACCCCCAGCCCCAAGCCATAAATAATGACAAGTCCCATGGCTATCCAAAATTGCCTTTATAAACGAGTTTTGCGAACCCCCCAATTTAATTGCTTGATGTATTAGTTTCATTAACTCAATTTAGCTGTAGAGAAATACTTGAAAGTTGTTGGAACTGGCCTCCAACAGATCCTAGGGATTATGTAACCTAACATTCGGCTACGCAGACATTTCTGTACAGTGTAGCCACTATTCAGGTTGAATGAATGAGTGGGATCTATAAATGTATTATTGATATTACTACTACTACTACTATTATTATTATTATTATTATTTATTATTATTATTATTATTACTATTATTATCATCATCTAACCTACCTTTTCAGCAAGTAGGTAACAACTATTAACGGTTCGTGCCACGATCTTGATCACATTTTTGGTCAAATGCATCACCGCCCAAACCTGTTACAAAATGTTACAAAGAACTTGGATTTATCTCTGCATTTACATCATCCGTAATATTATAGACTGCATTGATTAAACTAAAACCTTAAATGCTATGTTTTGGCCGTGAGGCTGGACGTTGTATCAGCCTGTTTGACCTTAATGAAAGCAAAGTGAGGATTACGGTTGGTTAAAATTCCAGAAATATGATTAGGTAAGTAAAATCTACTAACATCATCCAAATTCCATTGGGTGTTAAAGTTTGTGAAAAACAGTTCTGTTCTTTTAGCCTTCGGGTGTCGTTAGTACCCTGGTACAGGGAAATACTTCTACTACTCTTCTGAATTGTTCAAGAGATATAACGGATTTTGTCCACGGGTTTGAAAGTTAGACCCTGGTAGACCAGTTTCTAAAAACCTAGGTTTTCCATGTCGGCGACTTAGCTAAGTTATGGATAAATCAACTGAAAGTTGATGTGTTATGTTTTGCTGTAAAAACGAGTCTGTTCTTCATTTTCGCATTCAAATATTTTATACAATTTCATTACTCATTGCACTAACCCCAGGGTTAACGTACACTTTGAAATTTTCAAAATTCCAGGACTTCGCAGGAGTTTTTTTGCACATTTTCCAACAATTTTCGAGAGGCATTTTGAAGTAAAAAGTCAGGTACATGAAAATAAATTTCCCAACAATTTTCTTTTTTCTATTTTCGCACAGTCTGAGTTTTCCAGGAGGGAGAAAAACCCATGGGAAAATGCAAGAAAACATTTTTTGTAAACTTGAAAACTACAGTTCTTCCCCAATACCTTTCTGTAGCATGCAGACTGCCCAGCAGCAAGCGATTTACTGGTGAAGTGAAGCTGTTGGCAATAAATTGGCAGCTTGTCGACATATCCGAGCAGTGCTCGCCTTATGCTGCTGTCCTCGGCCTGGAACAGAGATGAATGATCAAGTTAGTGCTGTGTATATGTGTAATGGGCAACCCAAATCGCTTCTGTGGTATGGGCGCTTTCCATTTGTCGGGTGTGGCTGGCCCGACAGAACGGGGTCTGGCCATTGTAAATGGAAAGGTCACGGCGCACGCGAACATTTTTCCCGCCAAAACTCATCAAATTCCCGCGCACCAGTCGGCCGCAATGCGAGAACTTAGCGGCTCTAATCCATGAGCAGGACCAGTCTGGCCAGACCGAGTTCCACTAGTTGTAGCGTTCCATTTGAGAACTGACTGGTCGGGCAGGCTAGAGCCAATAATAATAATAATAATAATAACAACTTTATTTCTATAGCGGTATATACAAAAATGGTGTATATCGCTTTACAATATTAATAAAAGTAACTGGAAATGTGTATAGAAAATATTTCGTCAAATGGTGAACGCCCTGAGCAGCACTGAACACGTGCTATTCCACTGAACAAACTCGAGTGGGAAATCCAGTTAACAACTAAAACCGAAGTACAATTCAGTAAATCATTTTATATTTTACAGCATGATCAGTGACTATCTGTTAAGTCCAGGGTTTCGAGATGGCCCTTAATTCTTTTTTTCTATTTTGGCTTCCTTGTCAACAGGTGACAACACATAACCAACAAAATTCCAATCCACGTCAGACGCCGTACACACTTGAAAACGCAACTTTCACTCTGAAAACGCAACAAAGGTTTTCCGTCCACACTGGAAAACGGATGAAAGGTTTTCCGTACACAATACAACGATCACCGTCGGCAGAAACGCCTGAAAGCACCCTTGAGCATGCATATAAATTAATAGGGACCTAATTGAGCACATAACGATCACCGTCTGCAGAAACGCTTGAAATCACCCTTGAGCATGCATATAAATTAATAGGCACCTAATATTATTATTATTATTATTCACAATAAATTTGACTCCCCGATTCGGCTGCCATTTCGGATTTATGTTGGAGGAAGACTCGGGTAGAGAAATCACATGATTGTCATGACGTCAGCGTTTTCCAAAAGTTCCGTTTTCAAAATGTTTTCCGTCCACACTAAGACGTCTAAGACCCAAAGCTGGCGTTTTCAAATGTATCCACTTTGAAGAACGTTTTCGAAAAGTTCCGTTATCGTTGGTTTCGGTGGACAATTTATCGGGGTTAGTGTGGACGGTTGGCCTAACCGTAAGAACAAAGATGTGTTTTCAAATTTATCCAGCATAGGGCCTGAATCAAAAGAAAAACAAAAATGTTTCAAGACATCTGCAAAAGTTGCTATTTTTTCGCCTATAGTTTTTTCTCTCTCTGTTTCGTCTGCCTGACTGTGATCATATGTGGATACCGTGCACGTGTATGCGTGTGCGCGCGAGTGTGTGTTTGTGTCGGTCCGTGCGTGTGTGGGTAATGAGCGTGATGTATGTGTGTTGTTGTTGTCTGTTCGAACTCCATCTACTCTGTACTTCAAATCATAAACTTAAAGGAACTACTCCTGTATTGCCTTCAATCATTGAGAAGTGTGTACTCCTTTTGTTCATACAAGTGTTTAAAATCGGCCACACGATGCACAGTAAATCTCACTTCACCTCGTGTTTTTGCATCACGTGACGACAAGTCACACGTCCACTGCTGTTAAACATAAATGTGTACAGATGTGTGCGTGCGTGCCCACGTGCGCATGACTATCTTGGATTTACTTACCCTTGTAGCAAATCTTCTGGAAACTTTGTGAAGCATTCTTCCGGCCTCAGCAAATTCCTGAAAATTTCAAAATCATATAAAGCTGTAGGATGCGCAACTAAGCCAAGTTTTTAACTTTTAATTTTCGTTCCGTAAGGAAACGTGCCTACCTGAGCAGCTTTAAACAGTTCTTCAGTACTCTTGAATTTTCCTTCACCTCTGTGAAACAAAGAAACAAAACCAGAAGATGATGTAATTCTTTACATTATCACTCTGTGAACTTCGGTTTGAAAGACACTTTCTTTGATATTTTACCCAAGTCAGATAACTAGGTTTAATTTTAGTCGCGATATTTTAGAACATTTCCTTCAACAACGTTAATAAAGTGGGGTGATACCGATTTTCACGGAACCACTTTCCTTTACATCAACCAGATTTCTGAAACATATCCTACATAGAAACAACTTCGAAATTCTCTATCGGCAGACCTTTATCATCTTTTTGTCAACCTGCAAGAATCAGTCCCATTTTAGTCGAATCAACCGTTAACCTTATATTCAGACATTGTAACGTTTATTTGCCTGATATTTCTGGTACCTTTAATTTAACTCAGTGATCGTCGTCATCATCATTTTTATTTCTAAATAGTGCCATTTCTACTAAAATACCAATGGCACTTAACAATACTACTATACACAATATTGAATTAAATCTAGAAAGAACGTTTAAAGATAAGGGTTTTATCTGTACTTTTAAAATTGCTAAATGTATCAATCAATCAATCAATCAATCAATCATTTAACCACGTAATACACAGGAGTTAAAATAAACTCGTTAAAACGCGCGTGCAAAATACAAAATTAAAAAAGCGTAATCAGATGTATGATTGATAAAACTACGACAGACAATAAAAATCCAATCCCTGTCTTAATGAAACAAAACAAACCTGCTTTGTTTTCCATCCCCCTCCATCGACCATCTCTTCCCCTCAGTACTCTTCTCCCTAATCTCAACCCCCTATTGTTCTCTCTAATACCACCGACCATCCC
>JANVCH010151825.1:0-12447 GCA_025505405.1 Epizoanthus rinbou | reverse complement strand
AATACAGTGGAAAGAATTGGTCAAATCGAAAAATGCTTTTTGCCATTCATATTAGAAGTTTCAAAATATGTAAAATCGACCAAAACTGCCAAAGGGTTATAGACACTTTAAGCATGCAGAATACAATGACGTTACATTTATACAGAACATGATCTTGTCGAACTGATATAATTAGCTGGTTATTATTTACTTCCAAGAACCCAAAGAGCCAGGGGGATACTCCCAACAGTCACAGGTTGGGAAGGGGGCTCATATTTCCAGGGCCTGAAACTTTGACCAATATCCAGTACTTTTACAAGTTTGCTGAGGTGAAAGTGAAGTGTAAAAAAGTTCGACTAATTATAGTTCAGTAGCTGGAAACATGCTCTAGAAATGCATACACTATGGGTGCTTTACATTTGTTGTAACTGGCCACTCTGGCCGGCATTAATCAAATGGAATGGAGCAATTTAGGGAAGTGGTTTAGGCCATAATGGCCCCGCTACTGGAGAAGAAATACTGGGCAGTTCGCCCGTACTAGTACGAAGTTGTTGTACAAACATAGAGTGAAAAAAACTGTGCGGCAAGACTGGCTGGACCCGACAAATGGAAAGCACCCTATGTCTCCTGACCCCTGGGTTTGTGACTCTGTAATTAAGTATATATATATATAGCTGAACGTATTTTCGATTAGTATGGTTGATATATAGTAGAAGGCATTTGATTAATATAAGTTGACAGTTCATAAACCAGACTACCATTTTGGGGGTATTATGAGGCCATCAAGATATAGTTTAGGGTAAACATCTGACCTATTAACTTTCCTCCACTGGGCTCTGTGTATACACAAAGCATAATAACTACTAAGACACAGGAACTTTACTGTAGCTATTGGTCAAGCTGTTTCATGGGTACAGCTCTGTGGGTGTGTCACAAGGGGGGAGGCTAATAACTACGAAGACACTGGATCTTTGCTGTAGCTATTGGTCAAACTGTTTCATGGGTACAGCTCTGTGGGTGTGTCACAAGTGGGAGAGGCTAATAACTACTGAGACATTGGAACTTTCCTGTAACTATTGGACAACCTGTTGCATGGGTACAACTCTCTGGGTGAAACACAAGAGGGGGAGATGCTAATAACTACTGAGACACTGGAATTTTCCTGTAGCTATTGGTCAACCTACTACATGGGTACAGCTCTATCGGTGTGTCACAAGGGAGAGAGGCTAATCACTAGTAAGACATTGGAACTTTCCTGTAGCTATTGGTCAACCTGTTGCATGGGTACAGCACTCTGGGTGTGTCAGAAGGGGGCGAGGCTAATAACTACTGAGACATTGGAATTTCACTGTAAATATTGGTCAAACTGTTGCATGGGTACACCTCTCTGGGTGTCTCACAAGGGGGAGAGGCTAATAACTACTGAGACATTGCAATTTCACTGTAGCTATTGGTCAAACTGTTGCATGGGTACAGCTCTCTGGGTGTGACACAAGGGGGAGACGCTAATAACTACAGAGACATTGGAACTTTCCTGTAGCTATTGCTCAACCTGTTGCATGGGTACAGCTCTCTTGGTGTGTCACAAGGGGGAGATGCTAATAACTACTGAGACACTGGAATTTTCCTCTAGCTATTGCTCAACCTGTTGCATGGGTACAGCTCTGCGGGTGTGACACAAGTGGGAGAGGCTAATAACTACTGACTCATTGGAACTTTCCTGTAGCTATTGGTCAACCTGTTACATGGGTACAGCTCTGTGGGTGTGTCACTAAGGGGAGAGGCTAATAACTACTGAGACATTGGAATTTTACTCTAGCTATTGGTCACCCTGTTGCATGGGTACAGCTCTCTGGGTGTGTCACAAGGGGGAGAGGCTAATAACTACTGAGACATTGGAACTTTCCTGTAGCTATTCTCAACCTGTTGCATGGGTACAACTCTCTGGGTGTGACACAAGTGGGAGAGGCTAATAACTACTGAGACATTGGAACTTTCCTGTATCTATCGGTCAACCTGTTGCATGGGTACAGCTCTATTGGTGTGACACAAGGGGGATACGCTAATAACTACTGAGACACTGGCATTTTCCTGTAGCTATTGGTCAAACTGTTGCATGGGTACAGCTCTCTGGGTGTGACACAAGTGGGAGAGGCTAATAACTACTGAGACACTGGAACTTTCCTGTAACTATTGGTCACACTGTTCCATGGGTACAGCACTCTGGGTGTGTCACAAGGGGGAGAGGCTAATAACTACTGAGACATTGGAACTTTCCTGTAGCTGATGGTCAACCTGTTGCATGGGTACAGCTCTCTTGGTGTGACACAAGGGGGAGAGGCTAATAACTACTGAGACATTGGAACTTTCCTGTAGCTATTGGTCAACCTGTTGCATGGGTACAGCTCTCTGGGTGTATCACAAGGGGGAGAGGCTAATTACTACTAAGACACTGGAATTGTCCTGTATCTATCGGTCAACCTGTTGCATGGGTACAGCTCTCTTGGTGTGACAAAAGGGGGAGAGGCTAATAACTACTGAGACATTGGAACTTTCCTGTAGCTATTGGTCAAACTGTTGCATGGGTACAGCTCTGTGGGTGTGTCACTAAGGGGAGAGGCTAATAACTACTGAGACATTGGAACTTTCCTGTAGCTGATGGTCAACCTGTTGGATGGGTACATCTATCTGGGTGTGACACAAGGGGGGGAGGCTAATAACTCCTGAGACATGGGAACTTTCCTGTAGTTATTGGTCAAACTGTTGCATGGGTACAGCTCTCTGGGTGTGACACAAGGGGGAGATGCTAATAACTACTGAGACATTGGAACTTTGCTGTAGCTATTGGTCAAGCTGTTCCATGGGTACAGCTCTCTGGGTGTGACACAAGGGGGAGTGGCTAATTACTACTAAGACACTGGAATTTTCCTGTATCTATCGGTCAACCTGTTGCATGGGTACAGCTCTCTTGGTGTGACACAAGGGAGAGACGCTAATAAATACTGAGACACTGGCATTTTCCTGTAGCTATTGGTCAACCTTTTGCATGGGTACAGCTCTGTGGGTGTGACACAAGTGGGAGAGGCTAATAACTACTGACTCATTGGAACTTTCCTGTAGCTATTGGTCAACCTGTTGCATGGGTACAGCTCTCTGGGTGTGACACAAGGGGCTGAGGCTAATTACTACAGAGACATTGGAACTTTCCTGTAGCTGTTGCTCAAGCTGTTGGATGGGTACAGCTATCTGGGTATGACACAAGGGGGAGAGGATAATAACTACTGAGACATTGGAACTTTCCTGTAGCTGTTGGTCAACCTGTTGGATAGGTACAGCTATCTGGGTGTGTCAGAAGGGAGCGAGGCTAATAACTACAGAGCCATTGACATTTCCTGTAGCTATTGGTCAACCTGTTGGACGGGTACAGCTCTCTGGGTGCATCACAAGGGGGAGAGGCTAATAACTACTAAGACACTGGAACTTTGCTGTAGCTATTGGTCAAACTGTTGCATGGGTAAGGCTCTGTGGGTCTGACACAAGGGGGAGAGGCTAATAACTACTGAGACACTGGAATTTTCCTGTAGCTATTGGTCAAACTGTTGCATGGGTACAGCTCTCTGGGTGTGTCACTAAGGGGAGAGGCTAATAACTACTGAGACATTGGAATTTTACTGTAGCTATTGGTCACCCTGTTGCATGGGTACAGCTCTCTGGGTGTGTCACGAGGGGGAGAGGATAATAACTACTGAGACATTGGAACTTTCCTGTAGCTATTGCTCAACCTGTTGCATGGGTACAGCTCTCTGAGTGTGACACAAGGGGGAGAGGCTAATAACTACTAAGACATGCGAACTTTCCTGTAGCTATTGGTCAAACTGTTGCATGGGTACAGCTCTCTTGGTGTGTCACAAGGGGGAGAGGCTAATAAATACTGAGACACTGGAACTTTCCTGTAACTATTGGACAACCTGTTGCATGGGTACAACTCTCTGGGTGAAACATAAGAGGGGGAGATGCTAATAACTACTGAGACACTGGAATTTTCCTGTAGCTATTGGTCAACCTACTACATGGGTACAGCTCTATCGGTGTGTCACAAGGGAGAGAGGCTAATCACTAGTAAGACATTGGAACTTTCCTGTAGCTATTGGTCAACCTGTTGCATGGGTACAGCACTCTGGGTGTGTCAGAAGGGGGCGAGGCTAATAACTACTGAGACATTGGAATTTCACTGTAAATATTGGTCAAACTGTTGCATGGGTACACCTCTCTGGGTGTCTCACAAGGGGGAGAGGCTAATAACTACTGAGACATTGCAATTTCACTGTAGCTATTGGTCAAACTGTTGCATGGGTACAGCTCTCTGGGTGTGACACAAGGGGGAGACGCTAATAACTACAGAGACATTGGAACTTTCCTGTAGCTATTGCTCAACCTGTTGCATGGGTACAGCTCTCTTGGTGTGTCACAAGGGGGAGATGCTAATAACTACTGAGACACTGGAATTTTCCTCTAGCTATTGCTCAACCTGTTGCATGGGTACAGCTCTGCGGGTGTGACACAAGTGGGAGAGGCTAATAACTACTGACTCATTGGAACTTTCCTGTAGCTATTGGTCAACCTGTTACATGGGTACAGCTCTGTGGGTGTGTCACTAAGGGGAGAGGCTAATAACTACTGAGACATTGGAATTTTACTCTAGCTATTGGTCACCCTGTTGCATGGGTACAGCTCTCTGGGTGTGTCACAAGGGGGAGAGGCTAATAACTACTGAGACATTGGAACTTTCCTGTAGCTATTCTCAACCTGTTGCATGGGTACAACTCTCTGGGTGTGACACAAGTGGGAGAGGCTAATAACTACTGAGACATTGGAACTTTCCTGTATCTATCGGTCAACCTGTTGCATGGGTACAGCTCTATTGGTGTGACACAAGGGGGATACGCTAATAACTACTGAGACACTGGCATTTTCCTGTAGCTATTGGTCAAACTGTTGCATGGGTACAGCTCTCTGGGTGTGACACAAGTGGGAGAGGCTAATAACTACTGAGACACTGGAACTTTCCTGTAACTATTGGTCACACTGTTCCATGGGTACAGCACTCTGGGTGTGTCACAAGGGGGAGAGGCTAATAACTACTGAGACATTGGAACTTTCCTGTAGCTGATGGTCAACCTGTTGCATGGGTACAGCTCTCTTGGTGTGACACAAGGGGGAGAGGCTAATAACTACTGAGACATTGGAACTTTCCTGTAGCTATTGGTCAACCTGTTGCATGGGTACAGCTCTCTGGGTGTATCACAAGGGGGAGAGGCTAATTACTACTAAGACACTGGAATTGTCCTGTATCTATCGGTCAACCTGTTGCATGGGTACAGCTCTCTTGGTGTGACAAAAGGGGGAGAGGCTAATAACTACTGAGACATTGGAACTTTCCTGTAGCTATTGGTCAAACTGTTGCATGGGTACAGCTCTCTGGGTGTGTCAGAAGGGGGCGAGGCAATAACTACTGAGACATTGGAATTTTACTGTAGCTATTGGTCAACCTGTTGCATGGGTACAGCTCTCTGGGTGTGACACAAGGGGGAGAGGCTAATAACTACTGAGACATTGGAACTTTCCTGTAGCTATTGATCAAACTGTTGGATGGGTACAGCTCTCTGGGTGTGACACAAGTGGGAGAGGCTAATAACTAGTGAGACTGGAACTTTCCTGTAGCTATTGGTCAAACTGTTGCATGGGTACAACTCTCTGGGTGTGACACAAGTGGGAGAGGCTAATAACTACTGAGACATTGGAATTTTCCTGTAGCTATTGGTCAAACTGTTGCATGGGTATAGGTCTCTGGGTGCATCACAAGGGGGAGAGGCTAATAACTACTAAGGCATTGGAACTTTCCTGTAGCTATTGATTAAAATGTTGCATGGGTAGAAACGAAGGAATGTGTTCAGAAAATGTTGTAACAAATTCCCTATAATTTGATGGATCACTTCTAGAATATGATTCGAATAGTTGCATTATGAAACTGCTACCACTATGCAGGGGAAATGCCAGCTGACATAATAATATTAAACAGTTTATGACACACAAGTATAAACTAACATAACTTACACACTTTCTTTTAATATTTCAATTTGTATTTTGTCTAAACCACTAGCTTCTATGATTGCTTTTTCAGTCACAGCAAAATCAAAAAGTTTAGGTCATTTATCATATTATCTTTTGTTACATTCACCAAAATACAACAAGTTGCAGAGGATGAAAAATATCTTGTTTAGAATCTATTTATCCGGAGGTATGTTTAAACTTTAATTTTTGTTGAAAATCAATAATATTTAAATAATTTCCAGAAATTATGAGTACTGTGTGCATTTGATAAATAATTGTTGATTTATTTTTCCCAGAAATCATATTTTTCTTTACTTTACGAGTGACCAGAACTGCTTTTTTGTATGTAATCATAATCATTTCTCAGCTGAATATCATATGGATCTCAGCCTTTCTTGTTGAAAAGGGCCTTGAGTAATCATGTTGCAATTGTATTAATTTTTATCACAGTCTTTGTTGAACCATTTCTTTGGGACTACTTGTTATTTTTTATTTTCTTATAGATTTTCAAATTGTGATTTTGCAGCTTCAGTTATTTGGTGCATTGAACTCCTCACTCTCATAAATCAGAAATAATAATTATTCATTTATAAATTCATGCTTCAGGGATTCATCTAATGTCATGATCACGGCATAGGTAAAACCATGTTTTGAGTTGCTATTCCAACTATAATGAACTAACAGTCGACACATTTTTTGTTTTACTGAACCATCGGTATTACTAGTATTATCAGTGTGTTATTGGAAATATCTGGTGGAAGATTAGGGGAATACGCTACTTTGCTAATGCAAATTTGTTCTCGTTCCAGGTCACTCAGGGTTCAAAATGTAATGATTTGGTCATATTTTGTCTCATTAATTCAACAAATTGTGGAATTAATTAACCCTGAATGAACCGGAACAAGGTAAAATTTGTATTAGCAAAGTAGCATATTCCTAAAAGTGTCTTACTTTATAAGGGGCCATTGGAAAATTGATTTGTTAATGCTTAATGTCAAATGGACATTAAGGTCTAACCCCCTCCCGCCTCCCTTAACGTCCACTCTATATTTTCATTTTATTTAATTTATATATATACAGTATAAACACAATAGACATACTCTATCTTTTTATAATCTTGAAGAATAGGTCTGCAGGTCACAATCACAATACGATCATCTTAATAACTGAGTGGGAGGTCTGTACAGGACAGTTTGTTGCCCGAGGTCTTGACTGTACTAAACTGAGGGCAACATCTTCTCCTGTGTAGACCTCCCAAATGAGATAATTATGGCTTTTCTCTCACATATAAAATGATCAGTATCTGTATAGTGAAAGGTCTGTACGGCAAAATACAGACCTGGCTTTCAGCCAATCACAATGTGGGGATTTATGTTAAATGCCCAGGGGGGGGGGGGATCGGCACTTTCGGAATTGACTCATAAATAAGCACTAAAATCTAAACGCCTTTGCAGTGTACTCAACTGTGAACAGAGCAAGAGGGCAAAAAATGTATATTTTTTCTCTAACGTATTATTATATGTCACTTTGTCAAAATTAACAGATTTCTGCCTCAAAACAAGCAAATCCAGTTTTGATTTCTGTAAATTTCGGCAATTGAATTCATCGAGTTCTATTTATATGGACGATTATGGTGCATATTCGATACCCAAGGGAATAGTCTATTTTTTGAGAGAATAATTAATGTCGCTGCATAATTAGTATGCCCCAATACGTTTTACCAAACTATGTTAGCGTAAAGTCAAATAAACTACTCCTGGAGCAGCAAGTTCTGAAGTTGAGAAATGCGATTCAAGCGACCCACGTGTCAAATTTATGAAGCCCAATAACATCTAACATGACAGTTTTTACTCACCGTTGTAAACGTAAGCGCCATCCCTGGCTTGTAACCGACATAGCTGGAGTTAAAGTCCATATTAAAATGGTATTTCTTGCTTCGAATTTCTGGCCTAAAGGCTAAAGGCACGAAACACAAATCATCCGCCATTTTGATTTCTGTACGTCTCACATGACTTGGACCGAGGCCCCTGGCGCGAGAGAAATTTTGATTTGGTTGAAACTAAGGGACTGGGACTGGTCATGAGTTGGCAGAGCTTATTCTAAGAGGGCGGGAAAAAACGTGGCCGGGAAATGTTTACCCTTTAACCAGTTCAGTGGTTGTAATGGCAATCGAATTTTTAACAGGGTCAACGTTTCGGCTTCTCTGTTACTATCATAAACAGGATACGCAGCTGATCCCAGGGTAACTTCAGCCAGCGGAAGGACAAGACTGTCTTGCGTCCGTATGCGACAAATGCCGTCATTATTTCAATTCGTGGCAACAACAGAATAGAGTTTTTGAGCTGTCACAAACACAAGGCGAATAAATACGATTTCACTACTTGTGCGACGCTCCATGACGGGTCAATGGCAGAACACGCTTCTGTGATTATGAGAAATGCTCCCATCTCATGGACTACATGTATCCGGTTAATTGTCCTCTGCCATTAGGCATTGCTACTTCCTCTTTTCTGGTGGTATGTTCCATGGAACTTAGAACACCTAAAAACTTGAAGAACCTAAACGGCCAATTATCCTTTGGTGAGTTGCCCAGGCGAGTTAGTGAATTGGCGAGTTGCTAAAACATGAATTCAAGTTTTTGCACCCTGTAAAAATCTGAATTTAAATTATATCAATGCAAAAACTTGAACTCAAGTTTTGGTAGATTGAAAAAACTTTAATTGGGTGCAATATCTTGAATTGAACTGCAGGCAAGAAGCTTAGGAAAACTTATTCAGTTCGCCGAAAGTCCAAGTTCGTCCAAGCTATAGTTGATCTCAGTTTTATCCGAGACGAGAAAATCTGAGACTGAAATCTGAGACTAGAAAATCTGAGTGGAAAAATCTGAAACTGAGAAAATGCGAGACTGGAAAATCTCAGACCAAATATAGCTTGGTGGGTCACTAGAGAAAATGAAAAGACATTTGCAACTTATTGCATTCGTGACACAGAAATGACGTCATCATACGGGACATCTATCATATAACGACAAATCGGTAAATTTAATTATTCTACGTAATACAACTTTTTATTTAGGAAAAAACCGTATAAAATATAGAATTCGCGAAAGGTTGAAGCAGAGTGTCGGTTTACTTAAAAGTTACAACTACTGAGCAAACTTAATTTTGCAATTTTCCAGATATTTCGTTGAGACAAAAACTACAGATTTCATTCAGCGCTTAAAAAATGAATAATAAATAAACAAGGCAATAATTTAAAATTTGTTTATTGACCGATACTGATCGTAACTGTTGGTTGAAAAACTGAAACCAACGGCCTTTATGTGCAACTTCTTATCATATTATACTTCCAGTTTTCTGTTTTATTTTTAACATCTGGAAATACATTTTTTTCAAATATATCATTTGGAATTGCATTTTTAAAACAAGAACCGGTTTAACAATACTGTTGAACTACCTTGTTGAGACAGGTAAGATTTTAGTATTTCTTTATGTGGTTCGTCTATGGTTAAACAATCACTTAATAACTGCTGCACAATACAAATTGTATGCAGCAACCCCTATCTCCCTATAAATCTCCCATTTACCCTTACCTGGGGCTATAAGACTTGCCGACTTTCATCATCTCAACTCTATACAAGAACTACATTTAACCACTATACTATCTACAATATAGAATATCTACGAAATGTGAACAAGATTTGCGAAGGGAGAAATGCCTTAAGAACTAAATTATTTCATACTGACCCATCTCACGTATTCTTGTATGTCAATCGAAAACTTGATCACCGGTGAGCACTCTGTAAAGGCCAAAATGGATCCGGAGAGAGCAAGTCCAAGTTAGTAAGCTGCAAACATTTGGGGGTGTTATATCAAAAAGTTTTGAAAAAATTCAGATAATGTATGGTGAATTTGCATTTACGCTCTTTCCATTTTTGGCATTTACAGAGGGCTAATATCAAGTTTTTTTGTCTTGACACTCAATGCGTGATTTGGTTCTATGAATTGACATGCAATTTCTTAACGCGTGTTGTTTCTCTGTTTATAGTAACAACAAAGAGACTGTGTCACGGCTGTTTTCAAAATCTCCAAAAATCAAACAAAATTTAAAATTAACAGATTACCGTGGTAGAAAACACAAGAGAGATGATGATCAGTCGTAAAGGAACGTGGATGGTTAAAACTGCGGAAGATTAAAGTGGACTACAAACTCCCAATTTAATTCACAGGCTAGACATTAAATACGTTTAACCCATCCGCTGTCAAATTCAATGTTTTTGGTATTTAGACATATATTGTTTTGACATAATTTCAGCTAATATATAATAACTTTATCATTTCTTGTTGACCTGAGCTTACAATGCGCGTTTCAGGACTGTAACAGCTTTTTCGTGACATGACTCCACGGCCCCACTCAAGTGAACGGTGTACGACTGTTGTCAGACTGTGTCAACTACGCGTGCAGAAGGTCTCTTCCACTATCGCCTGCTTTGTCGCTGAAGTAATGCGATGGTTTCTTGAGACCTAAACCATACAGAGATCTGGCGTACTCTACATTCACAGCCTGTAGCAGAGAGACTGAGTATATATCGGTTAAGGGAAAAACAGGTAAAGACACTGTTTAGAATGGAATATAATGAATTACTGTGGGAAACGATACTGGAAAATGTTTCTGCTAAAATGTCTCCGAAATAACTATTGACTAAGATGTTTTCCTTGCATTTGCTACAAAGGAAATCAGAACAGGTAAGTTGCTTCTTGCTCTGAAGGTAACCACTAGAGTGCCTCTTGACTGCATGGTCACCGTGTTGGGCGAGGAGTCCACAATCAGAGAGGCTGGGAAGAGATCAATTAACTGTGTGGGAGGGGTTCCTCAGTCTCTCGTGTAGCCCTTATCCAATAAGGCGCCCGGTTATTGAAGAAAAACGAGTATACAAAATTACCTACTTTCCACCCAATTACTCTGATATAAAGAAAACATCACTTTTTATATACGGAATGTACCCAACAGTAACTGTCCCAACAATTAGAAATAACAGTCCGTCTGCAAAAAGGATACCATTTCTTTCTTCTTCCATAGAGAGAAATCCGAACTCTTGACATGCCTCGGCAAAGAGTGCAGCACGGTCAAAGTAGCGCATGCTATGGCGAAGGAGAGAGACATGATTAGGAGATTATGTAAGGGAACTGGTTGTTAATAGCATTCACACCAACTCTTGTGACTAATATGCCCTCATCAACTCTCATCAACTCTCGTCAAATCTCATCAACTCTCATCAACTCTCATCAACTCTCGTCAAATCTCATCAACTCTTATCAACTCTCTTCAACTCTCATCGATTCTCATCAACTCTCGTCCAATCTCATCAACTATTATCAACTCTCATCAACTCTCGTCAAATCTCATCAACTCTCATCAACTTTCTTCAACTCTCATTAACTCTCATCAACTCTCTTCAACTCTCATCAATTCTCATCAACTCTCGTCCAATCTCATAACTCTCTTCAACTCTCATCAACTCTCATCAACTCTCATCAACTCTCATCAACTCTCATCAATTCTCATCAACTCTCATCAACTCTCTTCAACTCTCATCAACTCTCATCAACTCTCATCAATTCTCATCAACTCTCAATAAATTAAAACAATTCGTTTGATCAATCCATAACAGTTGCAATCCAATAAAGATAAACTTCGTACTCTTTCTAAACTCCAACAAAGACAAACTCCAACAAAGACAAAGACAGACAGACAGACACAGACACAGACAGAAAGACCAACAGACAGACAGACAGACAGACAGAATGACCAACAGACAGACAGACCGACAAATAGACAGACAGAAAACAAACTGACCGACCGACAGCCCGAGCCAGACAAATGCAAATACAAAGACATAACAAACAAATCAGTGAGTACCTGTACAGCATATCCAGTGCTTTGTAAAATTTTCCCAGTGACAACCACACCAGAACTGCTTTGGTCTAAAATGAATAACAAAACAGGGTCAAAAGGTCACACTATCTCTCCGTCACAAATACTGTTTGTGTATTTTTCATCTAAGATGGTTAGACCGTTTACATTATTATAGCATGATGTATTCTTCATTAACCCCAGTATCCAAATTGTCCATGGCCTTGTCTCTCCGACTTTCTTGACCAACTATCTATCTTATACTTATGCACATTAGTTTCACCCATCGATAAACACAAAACTGTTGACTTGTGATGTTCTATCCATACAAACCTGTTGGCTAGTGTAGGTACTTGATAGATGCTCAATCCATACAAACCTGTTGGCTAGTGTAGGTACTTGATAGATGCTCAATCCATACAAACCTGTTGGCTAGTGTAGGTA
>JANVCH010151714.1:0-12452 GCA_025505405.1 Epizoanthus rinbou | reverse complement strand
ATTTATGTATGTACGTATGTTTGTATGTATGTACATATGTATGTATGTATGTATGTATGTACGTACGTATGTATGTGTGTGTGTGTGTGTATGTATGTATGTATGTATGTATGTGTGTATGTATGTATGTATGTATAGAACATTTTAGGAGGAGCCATGTGAGTACATTTACTGAACAAACGTTAGTAAAAGATAAGGAAAACCAAAATAGTAATTGTTAATTATTGTACGTAGAGTACGCGGAAATAACATAAACAAATCGCGTGCATTGTGACTAAACGTTTATAAAACATATCGATATACCACACACGGACGTAACATATGGAAAATATGCCACTCAGGACCCGGATGTAGTGTCGTAAGAATTTTACAAGTGGTTTCGTTCTCAGTAAAACACGCACATCCAAATAATAAATAAATGAATGTATGTACTGATGTGTGTGTGTGTAGGTGTGTAGCGTAGATATGTATATTATGCGCGTGAACATGCAGTGTGTGCGTGCGAAACTATGACTTTCTGGTTTAGCATGAAGCCATTGATTCCAGCACAGATGTTAATAGCTTATAATAATGTATTGACCTGCGCTGTTCGAAACACAGTTATTGGGCGCTGATAAGATTTGAGACAAAAGAAGAGAAAAAATACCTCAAAGTAATTATTAATACATATATAACACAACCTCATACAGAGCTCGGATGTTTAGAAATGAATTGCAGTTATAGGAATCGCCTTTCTTATGTGGCTAGAGTGTCAGCCAGTTTTAGTGTGCAAACAAATAGAATTGAATTTCATGCAAGATAGGAAGAAAATCTCCTTAATACAATTATATGAAACAACTTTATATATCAATGTAAAGCGCATCGAGACGTTACATGGGATGCGCTATATAAACATTACCATTTATTTTTTTTATTTTTAAGAGCGGCGTACTCAGCAAAATACATGCGGGAGCCTTAACGACATGTGTCAGAAAACAAACCATTTAAACACTACAACCCACAAATCTGCCCGCGTGTAAAATTCAGTATTTCCAAGAGCAATAAGATAAGCATTTTTTTAAATCACTTACATTTGTGCAGCAGTGAGCCGTATTTCCTTTCAATTTGTGCCTATAGTCGCACAAACATTACCCGAACATTTTAACGTTCAAGAAGTTTTTGAGTAGTAATTCGTGTAATGTTTACCAAAGCATCTTCACAAAATAGTTTTTCCAAAAGTTCCTGTCTTTGTAAATTTTATTAACAAACATTTCATAATCTCCATCATCTTTACAACAACTCAGCCAGCGTGTATCTAGAAAAGTTGAATATAATGTAGACTGCTGTTTTTATGTAAAGCTCTAGGCATAAAACAATACAGATTCAAACCACGCAAAATTCAAAATATTCCGTTTACATTAAGAAAATAATAAGATGGACTTCAAGGACTTTATTTCTAACATCCGATCACGTATAAGCATAAATAAAGAAATAGGTTTGAATTTATTTCAAAGCAGAACCCCCCGATTCCGAACAATTTCGTGGCAAGGGAATCATCGATCTTGAAATGGAAATACACCAAAAGACTGCACAATTTCTGCTTTTTCTGAAATCAGCGAAAAGAAGCGAAAAGTTCCGACCAAAGGCAAAGATTTTGACCGATTCATTTTCTCGAAAGAAGCACAAACTAATTTAATTCCTGGAAAATTTGCTTTAAAACGGCAAGCAAAGTTTTCATTCTGCGTAATGGAACCTACGCTCCACGTTTCAATTATCAATCCATTTTATTTTATTTTTGCAGCGCAATATCCAATTTGAATATTAATGATTTCTATATAGTTTACACTAGAGTTTTGATTCACTCATTTTATTCATTGGATTATGATATAACATCCCAAGTTTAAATTGGATAGGATTTGTATTAACTTCGGATTTTTGAAGCAACAAAAGTCAAATAAATAATTTACCAAACTGTAGCATCTGTTGGTGAGTAGTTCTGAACGTTGGAGAACGATAAAAAGCGGTGTTTCATCACCACATATTGAACGTGATAAAAATTCAGTTTGTTTGTTTGTTAAATATCCCGGCATGCGATCGCGTCTGGGTAACAGGTTGTTTTCTTCTTTGAACAGTGTGCGTTAGGTAATATGATATAATATAAACACGAAGACGTTTAAATTTATACAGAATATATAGAAGAACTCTAGCAACGGCGCATGTACTTCAACAAAGAGAAACTAAAGTAATTTGTACATTTTATGCGCGGTACCGCTTGTCTACAATTACAGTTAATAAATAGTTTTCCTTTTCAAGGCTCCGTTACATCAGATTTCCCTTCCCTAAAACGGCGAGTTTGAATGTCCTTTGAATGCAGTTTTTCTCCATAGATTGACGCTCTTAAAATCAACAAAGATTTGAGAAGAACATTTAATATTTTTTAATTTAACCGAGTGTGTTCCTCGTCCCAGTGTCGCGATATCAATAAAACCCACGCACTTATCAATTGCATAGTTGTCTCTTGGTTATTCTGTAAACACTATGTGATCACTGCTTCTCAAGTTTTCATTAGAAACCCAGCAGTACCTTACACGAATGTAATTCAACAATAGCACAAGTGAAGAGAACTCAAACATTCATGCGTGCATGCGTGAGTTTCCAAAAATAAACTACTCTCTTGTCAAATTTAGTTAGCCCACAAAACCGAGATTACGAAAAACCAAAGAAAATTCTATCTCTTCCAATTATCAAAATATATTATTTCTTGACTTAAATCAAAACATACTAGATTGATACATGCTTCCGCCTGAGTTTAGCATAAATAAATTACTTCAATTCCGTTCCAATTTTCTCAGTAGATTTTTACAAAACATGGAACAAAATTAGAGAAATTGATTTTATTCTAAAATTAAGTAAAATATTTGATGCGTTTATGGTTCGGTACATAAAAACTTGCGATTTGCAAAATCATTTTATTTAAAGTTTGACCAACGTATCAGTAAAAACGAGAGGAAAATTGCTTTCCTCTCTGCCATTTTTATAAGGTGTCGATTATTTGAATACAGATTCTGCAGGATTTGGCAAGTCATTAACATACTTGCCTCCTTGTGACCCCTCGTAGCACATACGGATCCAAATGACTATTTTTCGTATTTGCAACATTTTCCATTCTAATCCATTTATACAGAGTATGGTTTTTATTTCTTTCATTCATTTTAAAATTTGACCTTTTTATTATTTTTGATCATAGTGAATAAAGAACTAAACTTAGTTTAGTTCACAGTTATAACATAGGTTAGATGTAACAGAGCCTCTGATTGGCTAACTGATGGCATAAGGAGGGTATATATATACCAGAGGATAAAGAAATTATACCTTTGTCTTTTTCTACTTTATAAACGATATCAAATGGTTGCTTGTGCCTATAAACTGTGATGTAGTAAACGACGAGAGTTGAAGAGCACTCGCGAAGAAAGAGAAAACCCGGCTTCGCCTTCCGAGTTGAGCTGAACAAGTCGACGTTAAAGGCAAAACTAAACTCGCTGAGCCTTAAATAAGCGCGGTTCTCTAAGCATGCAGAATATAATTCCTTCAGTTGCAGCAGTTGCAATCGTTGAAATCGTCAAACATTTCTTAAAGAAACGCCGTTTTGATTTAACGCACAAAAAGTGAAAAGGAATTTAAATTTGTGTTCCCATTTCAATAAATGTTGGTTCTCTAACAAGAACCCCAACCAGTTTTACAGTTTTACATCCCAAATGCAGTGAATTGAATATTAAGACTTAAATCAATATATCAAAGCGTTTACTTTCCGCCCGGTACTTCTTATTCAAGGAGGAAAAGAGTAATACTAGTTGTTCATTCGCCTTACCAAAAAGTAACGAAAGTCCATATTTTTTTCAGTGATAAGGAAAATTAGTAGGCCAGGGGCCTGCAGGACCATGGGCTGGGTACTTCACTTCTCTTACTACCCAAAATGTTTTCTTTAAAATGTTTGGCTGAAAATATACCTCGGTTAGAAATATAAAGTTGTTCTGCGCGGCGGTTAGCGAAAAGTGAGTTTCTCCATGTGTAAGTTGAGAAAAATGTCACGTTTTGATACTACTACCTGCAATATAGGTTATTAATTATACAAGACACCACTACTAGACTAATTATTATTTGAGATAGATATATCTTTATTTTTATTTGTAGAAAACGAAATAAGATTTGTTTGTCCTTGTAATCACTAACAATGTTTTTTGAATCAAACTTTTATTCGAGTCTAGAACTTTAATATTTGTTTATTTAAGTAACAACACCACATTAAAGGCGTGGTTTATCGGCGCTTTTTTTGTGTAACACGAACAAAGATTCTCTCAATACAAAACTCAAAAAATTATGAACTACATTTGGATGTAAAATCTATCAAATCACGCAGTACAAAGTAATTTTTTTATCTCAAATCGTTAGACTTCCAGCAATAATCTGTAAGCTGATTTGATGTAAAACTGCATGCGACATTTATCAATTTAGCGGAATTTACGGTAAAACGGGGATTAGAAAAACAATGGGAACTGTCAAGCTTAGTTTTAGATTGCGCACTAGAAACTGAGTAATGAAAACCAGAATTAAAGCTTTCCCTTTCGTGTACTTGTTATCGAAACCTATTAACACTGTTTCAGAAATCCAAATCCTTTAAGTGCATTACGTACACGGTGTCAGTAGTAAGGTAGCTGAAGTGCAATTTATTGCCTCGTAAATATTATATGTCAGACTAGGAAACTGCTGTTGCGCATTGCGGCAGCTAGTAGTATATTTAGTACTCGTTTGATGGAAAAAATCAGTGACGAGCTGGTTTTGTTTTGACTCAAGAGAGTGGTGGTTTGCAGGAATAACTCATTTGCTTTCGTCGGCTTCGATTCTGATATGCCTTCAAAAAGCACCGCTATAAACAAACTTACTGGCCTACTAATATTGAGCTTTTGTGAGGAAGATTAGCTAAATTACTAGAGCAAATGTAATTTCGTTTTCCCACACAACAAAAGTGCTATTACAGATAAGACAAATCATATTATCATTAGCACAAAGTTTTGAAAAAATTTATTGTCAAAAAATTGAATGTGGATTTAATTTTCTACACGATTCCTCTAGCACCACAACTAATAACAAGCTAAAAATATACTTAAGGCAGGACTTTTCAAGATAGATGTTTCTCGAATTCCTACTTGTTTTCCAAAACTGTTGTCATTAAATTGTTCTTGTTTCTTACTCTATTATTTTGTTTTTGTTTCGGCTCTGTTGATTAGTTCTGCTACAACTCCAATCCCTTCTATAATTCTGATGAGATCATCGTTCTATGCCAATTTTTACACAATACATATGCGAGAAATTCAAAACATACATTCAAGACTGGAGAATGTAGATTTAGGTTTTCGATATCTTCTTGAGACTTCATTGAACAAGAACGAAATACTTTTAACATAAATGATTTATTTAAGATAGAGTTGTAATTAAACTTTTCATCAATTAACTGGGGTAAAATCAGTACAATGATAGCCCTACATCCTGCAGGCAAAGACAAATTTAAAAATGTCCTTTTTTCAAGACATCAGAAATATGAAATAAGAAAATAAGGAAAAGCAAGAAACGAGTTTGTAGACTGAAGTCAGTAGTCTCGTGTCAACCGCAGAAAATCTCAATCAGTACAACTATCAACTGAAGTCCAGATGTTTGGATCAAGGCTCATTTTTGTTTTAGAAGTATAACGAATTTGTCATAGTACCGACTAGTAAACCGTTTGTGCAGTGATGTGGTGTAGAAAAGGAAATAATACAACTCTATCGCAGGTGGCAGTATCAGGCTACGTTCGCACGGTACCGGACGAATTTTCGACCGGTCAGAAATCCGTGCGTTTAGGTGTTCCGTTCACACGGAATCACGCTAATCGTACGAAAATTTAGACGCCTAACCGTTCAACCTGGTTCGTCAGTTCCGTGTGAACAGAGCGAAAATATTGAACGGTTCTGTGTGAACAAAATGTCCGGTCATATTTTTCAGCCGGTCGAAAATTCGTCCGGTACCGTGTGACCGTAGCCTGAACTTGGGGCTTACAGGCTAATTTTTAAGTCAAACATAATTTGATATTCTTTTCAAATTAAAATTATTGAAGAAAGTCAAAGCTAAACTGGGAGAAAGAGTTTCACAATTGTATATTAATAATAATTTAATCTGTAGTCCAGTCTATAGTTTAACAAAGTCAGATCAATCAACTTACATATTTGACGTTTCACATTATCCTTCGCAGAATCATATAAATTTGTTCTTATCATAATTAGATTCTGTATTTTAGAATTTAGGCGAAGGATCTAAGCAGGTGGATCAAGTCGAAAGTCTGCAGGAATAATAGAAACTTAATAAAATTATAAAATAAAAATTTGTAAAAAAACCCTTTAACATATATACAAGCGTCTCCTTGCCAGTAACGAACTATAGGAGACCATGCTGCTAAGATGTGATTCAACTGCGTTTATTACCAGGTGGTATTGCAACTTTCAGGGTCGGCCAGCGTTTGGGGGTATACGATATACAGACTGCATTTATGGGTATAATATATATTAGGTTGTTTCTAATTTTTGGTATTTTGGAAGATTTTTTGGGAGAATTTGGGCCGTATAGGGTTTTTTTTTTCAGGTATAGTTTAAAAATTGTCTTTAGCCTGTAGCTCATACTAGTTAACTATCTATTTCTCTTTAACTGATTAACGAATAACGTTTTGCCAATTTGTTCTTCCAGTTCACATATTGTCGCGTTCAGTATTCTTTCAAGTATTATGCCCAACGCTTTGTAAAGCATTAGCACAGTTTCTCTGTCTTTTTGTGACGGGTGCGCTCCCAGTCTCGTCCGGTATTCTTTCTCCGTTTCTGTTCCTCCGTATCTCTGTATCTGTGTTTCTCTATCCCTCTGTCTTTCTGTCTCTGTCTGTCTTCCTCTATTTTCATTATCATTATCATTATCGCTGTCATTTCGCTGTCTCTGTGTCGTTAGGTGTGCCTGTCTTCATACTGAGCAATTCAGCATGGCTACAATTCAGATTTTTATTGAATAAATTTCTATTTATGTCTGTCCTCTCGGATCTCTCTCTCGCTCTCTCGGTATCCTGGTCACTCTCTTATCTGTGCGTGCGTGTGTGTGTGTCTGTGTGTGTGTGTGTGTGTGTGTGTGTGTGTGTGTATCGTTCCCTCTGACAAAGACCTATTTTCGCTGATCAATCCCAATGTTAGATCAGTCCATACAACTATCTGACTCGTGTTTCTGTCGCTTCTTCCTAACTATAACAAATATAGAAATACAGGAAACAAGGTTTGTTCTTTTCAGAATAATAGAAATGTGGTGAATCAATGTTTGGTACAGTTGCGTTGCACAGGAGTAGGACAGTGTTGAACATACAAAAAGTCAAGCATATAAAATAAAAAATAGAATAAATGTCGGTGCTTATATATATACAACAGTGAAAACATCACTCCAAGAGCTATGTTGGTGGTATAAGCAAGATTTGTGAATCTATTTTGATTTTCGAAATTAAATGATATTCATTTAACAGAATTGTTAACTATTCGCACACAACGCTTAAAAGAGCAATGTGACTAAAACAATTTTCTTTGTGACTGTTGTATATCTAGAAATAGGACTTTTGGAGAAATTTATGAAGAAACAAATCTTTTGCAAAACAGGTCGATTGGTTTGAAATTACAAGAGTTGATGTAATCTGCAAAGAAAACATGTCATTTCAATTAATCAATCTGGCTATTGTTTTGGAATGATTTTAATTAGAAACCACTATTAAGTTTTGCTTCATCTTGAACCAAAAATGCCGCATGCATGATTGCCAATTCAATGCATAAAAAGTTTTCTTCCTGTAACGTGCATGTCCGTGTATCGTTACTTCAATAGACGAAAACAATCCTTTCCAGTGCACGTCGCAAAGCAAAACAAAATCGAGTCACCAGCCTCAGACTTTGTGGGAAGCCGCAATATAAAGTCTCAGCAAGGGCGGCGCTTACTAAACAAATTGGATAGAAACGAGTTTTGTCTGATCTCTCTAAATAGTTCTCGTTATTATAAAAAATCGTCGACAATGTAGATTAAACGAGATAGTGAGATGTGAAATATTTTTCTTACAGCAAGCAGGGAATAAAATTCGAGACAAATTTCATCAGCGATTCTGAAAATTCTGTTGGCGTCAAAAAGTTGAATTAAGTAGGCGTAAACTGGCAGGTGGAATACGAAATTTGTGTGACAATTATCTTGGGAGCAATTGCAATGATAATGTACTTTTTTAAATACGAAAACGTTGTGTCTTATAATAAAGTTTCGTCCCCAAATGCGAAAGCTACAGCATTCTTCCACAGTAAATTGAATATATGTCAATTTTCAGCTCAGTCTCAAGAGTTTATGAAACAAAAAGGCAAATATTTTCAACGGATCTAACATAGTAACAAATATACTATAAATTGTTTTGCGAAACAATATTCCGCAATATGACTTCGAAATTTCTTATCTCGTTGTGTTGTCGGCATATATAACAATGAGCATACACAACAAATAACATTCAGTTAAGATATTTTATAAAGACACCTTGAAAAGTTCAATTTGATAGTAGTTAAGGACGCATTCGTTTTTGCACGAGTGTTAACAGATGAATAATAAAGACTGTTTACGTTTATTTAAATCACAAAAATCATATGCTGACCAATAAATAAAAACACAATCCGCCATGTGTTCGTAGCTAGGTTGCAAAATTCCTGCGCAAAAATTTCACATTAAAACCAAAGTGAATAATTACTTTCTCCCAACTTAATGTTACCTTAAGTGGAGGGCACACAAAGCACTTTAAAATTAAGCGTAAATCAATACCCTTGATAAAATAGGCTCTTTTTCAAGTGAAATGCTAAAAAGTGTTAATATGGAAATTGGCGGAAGATACTGAAAGTGTTAAAGTTCATCGTCTTGAACAAATATAATACAAAATTATCTTAAAACGAATAACGACGCGTATACAAACTCGAACATTGTATAAATACGACATAAAAAAATACAATAACGCGTGAAACTCTCTATAGATCATACCACGGTCATACCTTTTGTTTCTTGAGTTCAATATATGTCGTAAAGCCGGGGGCCACCGAGTATCCTTGCATACGCACCGGAGTTTCCTCTTGATCATGTAATATTACTTTAAAGCCCGCACTCGGGACTCCGAAGTAATAATCATAATGCTGTACATCAATTTGAAGATGTAGTCCCTTTTTCTCACCAGTGTTTGATACAGATAAAGGTTTTCCGTTTTGTCCTGAGTTGAAGGTAAAACATACATCTCCGTCCGAGTTCTTAAAAACGGTGAAATTTTTCCAGCTACAGCTAAAATCCTCGTTCCAGGTACAGTGTGTTATCATCTCATCACGCGAATGAGCGCCCTTCGCCAATGTTTTTTGGATCTCCTCGCCGCTGAGTAACTTCCTTAGATGTGTCACATTTTCGCCTCTTAGTGAACCCACATATATTTTGTGCATCAACGTACCGTTCATCTTGGACATCCGCGCGTCATTGTAATTGCACAGTGATATTGCGGGGAACACCAAACTGTTCTCATAAATGAGGAGAGTGGTTGTCGTGAATGGATACTCAAAGAAGTGAAGTACGCTCTCAGTGCATTTCTCAAAAAATAGCGCAAATGCTCCTACAAGGAGGAGAATCCAAATGACGCGCCTAAATGGTGGATTATTGTGTACACCGAAGCAGTAATGGAACCCGTGCAGGGTACAGCCGTCCAAAAAGTGTGTCCACAATGCTTGAATCTTGTTCTTTTTCTTCTGTCCGTTCAGAAGTTTCCTACAACTTTCATAATCACTGTCTTTTCTGCATTTATCGTAATCATCGGCTTCATGATAAAACCCCTCTGCATCTCTCCACGCTCCTTCTCGAACCTGACCGTTGGTTCCTGGTTTAACATATACGACTGTTATGTCCCGTTTACACTGTGCACAAAACGCTTGCACGTTATTTCTGCTGCAATCCGTGAACTTCTCGTCTCCGTTTATAATTATCTTTACGTCGCCATTGTCATGAACGTGGTGTGACCCAGGACCATAGTCCTTTTCGCTGTCCAATTGCATGGGATTCGACATTGTGAAAATTACTCGAAAGGACACTAAACGTGAACGCGAATAAACGTTTCAGTTCGTTAGTATTCGATTGCTTGACACAAGATATAACACCAAAACTATGTTTGCAGTTTCCACTGACGAAGCCAGAGTACTATTTCAGATTTCGAGGCAGAAATCATCAATGATAAGCCTGACGTTTAAATAGCTTCCGACCTTAATTGAATGTATCAGAAAATTTTGCGAGCAGTCTACACAAACCAATCATAGTGAACTTGTGAAAATTGGAGCATGGATTTGCATATCAATAGTGTGCCCGCAGAGCTGCCTTGCACCCACGAATTAAAACCTGATTACTGTAAATAGAGTGCTACCGCGGCAGCAGGTGACCTTAGTACATAAAACATTTATGTAATGTTTAGAAAATCCTGGTCGGTAGGAACTCGAGCAATTCCGGTTCCCTCGATTGTCATGCTAGCAAACTGCACCATCAGAGACGAGAATCGGGTCGGTTTTTATGCTCAAAGTTGGCCGCTGCCAGTAAAACTGCTGAAAAACCTAGTGTTACCTTTGACAGCTTTGAGTTCGTAAACACGCAAATTACTATCTCGTTTTTACGGTTTTTAATTTGTGCTGTTGTTTATATTGCAGATCACCTAAACCAGAAAAATGTACATGGCCTGTTTTAGGAGACAACTTTACATCACTTCCCATTACTTGCACTGCAAAGAAGAGTTTGGCACAATTTTCACCAGTTTTAGATTGTGAATCATCATTTTATTACAAACAAAAGTCCGCCAAACAATACAAGAACTGACGAATATCTTAAATAATTTAGTTTACTTATGTTTAGAAGTTCACAAACTTTGAAAACAATTTTGACCATATTTTATATTTTTATAGATTATTGAACATATTGACGTTCACGTTATGTCTAAACAAATTAGTAGGCACTTTTCAATGTTATTACATACTGTATCTTTGTTTGAGAATATGTCTTCCATAATCTGTTTGACGCTAAAAGCATCAAGTATATTCAACATGTTTTCAGTATTTCACTTTACTTACTGATTTATTGCAATAATGCTCACTGCATCTAGCTTTTATCAGACTGATCTATTATTCTTCTTCAAAATAGGATTTAATTGCGGTTTGTACGCAGAATATACTGTTTATATAAGAGTAGACATAATTCTTCATTCAATAGCTTAAGAAAACTACTAAAATATGAAATGTCATCAAACTCAGTTAAACTGAAGTATTTAAGCATATGTAATCATTACGAACAGGGACCTTAGGTTGTGGTGTTAGTGGAGTCATGGGTGGGGCCGGGTGTGGTACAAGCATAGTGCGGTGTGGTGTGGTGCCCTGTGGTACAGAACATAGCAGGAAAGCTGAGAAAATCTGTTAGGAACTTTCGATGCGCAAATTAACAGGTATAAATCAGTCACGCAAATCAAACCTTGAATGAAACAGTCAGCTATCTGTCTTCCCTCTGTCTGTAAGGAAATGTATTGGCAAGGGCAAGACTACAAAAACATTTGAGTCATACAGGTATAGATTTTATAAAGGGAAAAAATATTTCAACTACTATATATATTCCATCGTGCGCAACTGTTACATTTCAACAGATGCTAACAATTGTGTCACTGAAAACTTGGTAGATGCAGCATCACCCAAATATTAATATTTCAATAGACGTTACTGGACAATTGTGTCATTGCGGGCTTGGTACACTGGGGCATCGCCAAAATATTACAACAATATTAATATTTGGTTAATGCTCCATATACCAAGTCCGCAATGACATGCACAATTGTTACAATTTGCGAATCTTGTATCCAAAGTTACAAAAAAATAGGCTCTTTTATTACATAATTTTCTTGTTTAATCTTCCATTTTTAAATTTTAGCAACCTTATACCTAGATTTTAGAGTTTTATATTGTAACTTTTAGCTGGAACACGTCAATTCTACTAAAGATGCTGGTCTCGTAATTATCAATGCTTGTTTTGAATACATTCACAGACAAAATAAAGAAAGCGAATAACACATATATCTGAAATATCTCAACTTAAATGTGTTATCTCTGTTTTTGTCTATCACTCTCAGTTAATTTGGACATCTGCAGGTCCATATGTGCCTTTGTCTCTGGTTTATCTCAGTTACTCTTTCTTCATGTCTATATCACTATTTTTGTCTTTATGTCTCTGTTTATTTGTATATCAATTAGCTAGGGAGATTTTTAACGAATTTAGAGTTAACACTGTTTCAAAATTTTCGTAAACATTATATATATTGTTTGGTATAAATGCTAAACAACCAAAACCAAATT
>JANVCH010151603.1:0-12454 GCA_025505405.1 Epizoanthus rinbou | reverse complement strand
TTAAAACAAAGAGGTCTTTTGTAATCGTGGTTGGCACATTTACATTTCAATGGCAATGTTTACAAACAAGAAACATCACTATACCTGAATGGGGAACCTTTCGCGGTTATTCTCGACATTGAGCGGCCCTATACGCGTGAATGCCACAACAGATCGACGAAAATCAAGCGCATCCGATCGTAAGATACCAACGTACAGTAATCCGTCCTGTTCTATCAATCTTGTCGGATTGCCAGTAAATCCAGGTTTTCTTAGAGCAACACCACGGCAATCGTCTGGAACGCGTTATAAAAAGATCTAATATGCTCTTAGGAGTACTTGTAAACTTAACGAACTTGTTCGATAGCACGTGCATGCAAATACTCCGCGTACTGCTGTTGGGATAACAGATTTCTCGTTGCTAATAAATTTTCCCGGTGGGGCGGGTGGGGGTGGGGCATCTGAGCCTAGAGGGGGGAAATCTGAGACTAGTGCAAGGCTCAGGTGCCCAGGGGGCATCTGAGTCAGGAGGGCATCTGAGTCAGGGGGAATCTGATCATGTCACACCGGCTCGTGTTATCTTGATGTGACAATGCCGCTGTCGACACACGAAGTCGCGTTGATATATACAGCACAGTAAAACTTGGCTTGTGTTATCTGAAGCTCGTTAGCCCAACAACCAATACAAAAAGTCCGAGTGAAGCATAAAACTCAGTGGTAACTTTCCATCCCTCCTTCGTGTCAGCCATCACCTGTAAAAACAAAACGGTGAGATGATTACAACAAACCTCAAGGAATAAACTGAAGCGTGTCTTATAGTGAATTAGTACAAAGTGCAGTCAGACAAAACGCTATACAGTCTAACTGTCTATCAGAGATGCGAATTAGTCTTTGCTATCGTCAGGTGATAATGATCACAAACTGATCACAGTAACAATCTCTGCATGTGGTCTTACCTTCGCTTGTTCCAAGCTTGGGAACTGCTCTGAAAAGCTTCTATGCAATATCTGCTCTTCCCCCTTCCCCTTTGTGGTTGAAGCACATGAACTGGTGCTGAACGTATGAGAATAAAGGGTTAGTCACGGCTCAGCTATACACGTATATAGTCACATCCAACACACATATGTTGTATAGCAACTCTCCCCGGGGGAGGGACTCCCTATAAAAATAGACGGGGGTGCTCGACCTGTCTTTTAGGGGTTAAAATCGTTAGCAGTGCTATCTCTTAGGGGTCTTTCAAAGGTCTGCTATCTTTTAGGGCTCTCCGAGACCCAAAATGTTTGTGGCCGAGAAGAAATAGCGCTGGATCCTCGAGCATGAGACCCCACAAGTTGAATCGATATTTACGGCTTGGATATAGAGTTTGATCCATCCGAATGTTAAAGACGAGGTTATGGGGCAGAGTTGGAGTGCTATCTTTTAGGGGGAAAAGTTTTGTGAGCCATGCCCATATTGCTATATTGTAGGGGTGAATTTCATTTCTCACGTCGAGCACCCCCAGGCAACTCTCTCGTCTCTTATTGTGATCAGTCACAAAGCAGCTCCTCCGTGTTCAGATGGTCAGGTTTTGTGTTAAGCTGTTAGTGGCTAAATTACGTGAAAACAATCAGTTCACTTATATTGATTAAGAAATAGGTGAAGTTTGCAAAAAATGTCACTTCAGGCTTTACTTCAAAGGAATGGCATTAAATAACCATGACATAGCTACTTTAGTTATCGAATCAGAGAGCAGCTTCTGGAAGCTGTAATACAACCACCTCCACCTGCCCCCCTCCCCCCACACACACCCATGACCTTAGCCACCAACCTGCACTTCTAATTTTCCAATACTTGGATGTCAGAAGTATTTGATATCTCTACACTGTGCACACTCCCAAAGAAATCTGTCACAAGAACCTGTTCAGTTGGCAAAAAAGAAAGAACAAAGATATAATGCCCTTAGTACATGTACTACAGAATACACTATTTATAATTAAAGTTCTAGCACATCAAATATTTGTAGTCACTTGGAAAATAATTATAAAAAAGGCTCATAACTGGCAATACTGTCACTGTGCAAATTGAGGATCGTTATCTGGTCACATGTGGAAAGTTAATCCTGCAGTTGGTGAGTATTTCTAAGTAACTCTAGCCAGAGACTGAGACACACATGTAAATATCTGAAACTAAAGGGGGGGGTATGGATATTTTCTGGAACCACACATTCCACATGTTTCCAGGCATATAGAACGCTGGAGAGTGCCCTTTTCTAGTAAAAGACTGTATAAGTTTATTCTTTAATCAGTTTAAAACTGATGTCGTCAAAAATTGCGTTTTTTGAAAGTTGATATTGGAGCTGGATGAAAGCTGTTGGCTTTTTTACTGAAATGAAAGGACACCCCGTACGTGTAGCCTATAGGTCAGTACAATACTGACTCGCGAAAAATATTAATTGAATATTATCGACAAAATATTTATTCGAATATATTAACGAAAACATTAATTTTCCTGCTAGTTAACATATCGCTTCTCCCAATCTAGGGGGTCTTATTTATCTGAAACGTATTTCCAAAATGTGTTCTTGTATTTGATATTTTGTTTTATACTTAGAGCCAGAAGAGCTCAGCGTATGCAAAATATAAAGAATAACAATTAACCCATAGGTGTTTTGAATATAGAACGCCAACAAGGGCTTCTCCGCCTTGTGCTCTTCAACACTCATATTGCCATTGTGATTCCATAGCAACCCTGATAGAGAGCTGCAAAAATGCCCCCTAGTTTTTACATTAACATTCAAGTGTGTTTGATATAGGAATCAGAGTTAAGTTTATACCAACATTTTTTTATTTCATTTTTGCTGTTGTGAGAAGAAATTTAAAAACATTTCACCAAAGTGTCAGTGACGAAAAAGTGTTTCAAATTCAACGACTCTCCCGCCGGCCAAGTCGTAAATGCAAGCCCGTAAGTCGAAACGGTCAAAAAAGAAAAGAAAAAGTAAAATAGTACATTTATATTGCGCCTTTTCCATATAAATATGCTCAAATTAAAGGCGCATTACAATAATCCGTTTACACCCAGCCAACCGACCAACCGCTTTCATCTTTCATCACACAAATATTCAACCCTCGACATACAGACCGGGGATTGCGAACACGGGACATGAGGGTTGCCGGGGAGGGAGAGATCTTATCACTACGCCAACCCCTGGCCCTCTGTTCGGAAAGCAAAGTCATAAAGCAAAGTCGACTTTCAATATTTTATGGTTCACTTCACATTTACTCTACTATAATTTAAACATTAACCACTTATACAGGCCCCAAGCTGGTCAAGAGTGTAGGTCTACATATATCGCTCCAACTCTTTTTAGACTCCGAGTGGGGTTCGTTCGAACCTGTCGATGCGTTGACAATGGGATCTGTCAATCAATACATAAATTTATAAAATAAACTCGATATAACACGCGCTCTGATAAGTTGAAAACCGTTTACATAACTTGACGGAAATCATAGAAATCAGTTGTGCATACACTGGCTTTGTTTTTTAATAAAGGAAATAGAAAATAGCCTGACCTCGAGATCCTTTCTCGCTGCAAAGGAAAATTAGCGTCTGAGGTCAGGCTGAATAGAAAACACTTCTTGTGTTTTCCATTTAGATATGTAACACTTGTATAAGGTTTGGATAACGCGAACAGCCGGCTCGTACAACGACAACTATTGCTTGCTCTCCGGTCGGCCGGCCGGTCCCAAACTGGTGTTACCATAGCTCGATGGAAAACACGGATATATTTTCTATTCTTTGATTAGTTAGGTATGCTTGGCGGAAATATTGTGAAACAAAATGAAACAAACCCATTACACATATCATGCGATGTCTTTATTGATTTCAGTTCATCTTTATCAATTCAGTGGTAGATTAGCTTGGCAAGAGAATCCGACGGTCAATAAATACTATAGATATTTTTGTAAATCTATATATGTCGTTCATAGAACAAAAGTGAAACAACGTAATTTCGAATATCCCACAGTGTTTACTTTTCTCGAACAGCTTTTATATTTTTTACAAACTTTTAGAGTATGTTGCCTGTGATTACACACATTTTACAGAGTTAATTTAAAAGCATTTGACAAAGTGAAAGATTCTATCATAAAAATTGTATTTTTTATAGCCAGCTCATTACTTGTCAATTTTAAAATTCTGAGCTTTAATAATTACTATTAATAATTGTATAACATATATCGATCAAAAATATGACAAAATTGTCAAAAACATTGCAAACGTCAGTATTTTCCCGAAGGTGACGTCATTGTTTTGGCTGTAGTAACGATAGCAACCATTTAGCAGTCTCATAGCTAAGCCCAAATTTACCTGAATGAAAAGTTAAACGTCGTTCATGCCTGACTCGTGCCAATCGTTCCTATAACTGAATACGTATATTTCGTGTTTATTTGCTGAGGAAAAATGGGACGACAAAGAGTGCGAAGCGAGGAGGGAATTGTGGGCTTTCCCCTCTCGCCCCATTTTCCTCGGCCGATAAACAGGACAAAATGCATTGAGAACGGCTGGGTAGGAGACAGAATCCATGCTAAGTTTCAAAACAAAACCTCGAACAGTTTTGAAAGCCTCTAAATGATCCTCATCGTGCGAAGGGTTAGATCCCTAACATCTAAGGGATAATAATAATAATAATAATAATAATAATAATAATAATAATAACAATAATAATAATACAATGTTTCTTCCAATTAATGACTCGTAACGGTAAAGATTGCTTTTTCGCGGTATTTGCTATTTTTTAATCTAACTTAGAATAGTCATGCTGGTGGTAGACGTCAATGAGTTGTCCACAGAAAATATTAGTCAATAAAAACCTCTAGTTCAATATATTGTTTGTTTACCCGCGTAACGCTAAAGAGCTCAAGATGCTAGTTATAATGCACATGTGCTGCGAGAGACGTGACAGACAAGTGCGTGGGTTCTTTTAAATCCTCCGATAGAATGTGGAGAGACTAGATCAACGGCTTACGTCCCTATCGGGCTAGGGTGGCGGATGAACGCTCGGAAAGGCCAGGCACTGAACTGGGAACCTTCTTGTTGGGAGTCGGATATCTTACCGACTGCGCCAACCATGTTTTGCATATCAGAAAATGTATTGTTTCATCCAGTTTCTCTTCGTTACTTCATAAACATTCCTTGCTCCGCAATGACATCTGTCAGTCCATTATAAAATATTTCAGATTTACTTAGAAATATCTGTTATTCATTAAACGTAGACAAAGAAAGTCATTTTATATATCAGCTGATGCGATCACATGTCAGTTTTCTTGGTTAGCTCGTAGGCGTCAATTTGTTGGCAATGGAATCTGTCAGGGAACAAATAACTCAGTTTTACTTGGAAAGATGTGCTTGTTTATGGAACAAACTCACAGCAAAGCAAAATTATTTCACATGGTAGCTAACTTTGTTTTTCTCAGTTCTTGGTCCATTGGTAGACCGATTGTTGGGTTGACAAATATCCAACATCAAGAAACTGTAAAACGGTTCATCGAAGTAGTTGGAGGAGTTGCAATTTTTCCCTTCAGTATCGCTCATTGACGAATGACGCAAAGGACATTATACGTGCACAGTTGAGGTTGGTGTATGGAATTGTCCTCCCAAGACCGCGTATGAACTCCGTGGTAACTGTGAATTCATGCATCGAAGAGAGTATATTATAATTAGGGAATATTGTTTTGTTTGTGCCTTCACTTTTCTTACTATTGGAATTGCTTCACGTTGTACATGAGACGAACCGTCGACCATTCACAAGAAGCGTGATGCTGTCACTGGCATAACGTGGCAGCTTTTCGACTCTTCTGCAGTCACGATGTTGGCAGTGGCCAGATCTTGAATATCTCTTGTGGTCTCCAGCTTCATGTGCGTTGATTTTCTCATACGCGTCATTAGCTGGTCCATCTATCATAATTGATGTCGGGTCACGTACGAACCTGCGAGGGGATATGGCGGAGTAGTCGTGGCTGCCTTGAAACATGTTATCCATGGTTCGGATGTTTAGCTTCTGTGGTGACAACGTTTCTGTAGTCATTGTTGCTTGTTGCTACCCTTCAATATTTTCCAATTTATCTGTACTTGATGAGATTGGTCGTCGTGCAAACCTTTTGTTGATACCACCTTCAAAACTTGCTGTAACTAGATACTTGGAACACAGAGGTTGAAACTATTCATTTCACAATAGGTTGTTGACTTTTCGCATATCACCTAATGTCACTGTTGTTCTCAGTTTTTTTGAGGTCATTTAAAAAGTAATTAAATGATGATGTCTTTGCAATGAATGTGTCAATCACTACAAATCTTTAGATTTGATTATCTGTTGTAGTGCAAGCGAAACAAAATTTCACATATCACATTAGTTCTATGTTGTTCTCAGAATTTCATGGTCAGTTATAGTAGACGTCGATTAGATGGCATTGGATTTTGCCAATCAATATATCATCTTTGGTCAGTAGAGATTTATCAGTAGGACTTCGAATGTAAGTGAAATATACTTTCAAAGATTACCTAATATCTCTGTAATTCCCATTTTATTTTTCTTGGTCAGTTGATAGACGTCGATAAGCTGGCACTAGAATCTGTCCACGTTATCTGTGGTTGTGCTCGTTTACCTCAGTACTGATAGCACTTCTTTAGTAATAGGATAACTGCTGCTAGAGCAGCCTTTGAATCGTTCCCTTTCCGTATGGTTTAATATACCTGGCTGTTGTGTTGTGAAGTACTTTTAACATTTCCCATTTTATAGCTACTTAATGTCGTTAATTGCTGTGAAAAACGTTTGTTGATATAGCATTCAACATCGCCGTAACTCGATACTTGGCAGTTGGAGGAGTTGCAAGTTTTCATCTCAGAATCGATCATTGACGAACGCAAAGGACAGTATACCTGCACAGTCAGTTGAGTTTGGTGTATGGAATTGTCGACGTTTCTCCTGTTACGATGTTGACAGTGATCAGATCTTGAATATCTCTTGTGGTCTCCAGCTTCATGGGTTTGTTCAGATTCGTCCGAATAAAAGGTTGCTGCGCTTACGACGCAACAGACCAATAAACCCGAGAGAACGTTGAATGCAGGAAAGATGTCGCCAAACAGCTGCCAAACTACAGCTACTGTGTTCTTGTAAATAAGTCTCGCTTTAAACGGCGTTGATATCAATATTTAGAATTAAATGTTTGCCTTTCTTGCAGTTGCACTATACTAGTTCAGTTTAGAATAATTTATATTACGATGATTTAGTTTCTTGCGAAATATTACTGAAGACTGTGGTGATTGAATTTTGGCAATATGTTTGGTTTCTTACATAACGTTCTAACTTCCAACAGCGCTGATTGGTCCATGGCAGCTTTGCAATGGTGTCATTACTCTCTAGCTTAGGTACTTTGGAAAAATAATATGCGCCGTTAATGCGAAAGCCAAGAATAATTTTACAAGTCACCTAAACCTGATTCCTATCAGTTGCTCGTGCTCAGGGGGTACATGTTAATTGCTTGGCAATAGAATCTGTCAGATATTAAATACCTTTAGTTGGATTTATTAGTTGGAAATTTAAACAGAATTTTACATATCACTTATATAATGTCTCTGTTGTTCTCAAGTCTCATGGTCAGTGTAAATATTGATGGTTAATCGCGCGCAATGGAATCTGTCAGTCGCTATACATATCTTTAGTTATTATCAGATTGAAATCTGTGTCTTTCATGGATTGAGAGAGAAAATAATTTTACATATCACATAATAACTCTGTTGTTCTCAGGTTTTCATGGTCATGCAGTTTGTAAATATCGATGGCTTCGCAATGAAATCTGTCAGTCGCTACATATCTTTAGTTATTGATTTATCAGATTGAAATCTGTGTCGTTCATGGAATGAGAGCGAAACAGAATTTTATATATCACCTAATGTTTCAGTTGTTCTCAATCTTCCTTAGTCAGGACATCGAAACGTTTCGCTATGAATCTGTCAATCAATAGATCATCTTTACTTAGATTTGTCAGTTGGAAATCTGTGGCGTTCGTGGAATAAGCGAAACAGAATTTTACATATCACCTAATGTCTCTGTTGTTCTCAATCTTCCTTAGTCAGGACATCGATACGTTTCGCTATGAATCTGTCAATCAATAGATCATCTTTACTTAGATTTGTCAGTTGGAAATCTGTGTCGTTCGTGGAATGAAAGCGAAACATAATTTTACATATAACCTAATGTCTCTTTCTTGGTCAGTTGGTAAGGTCGATAAGTTGGCAATATAATTCCGACCGGCTCCCAGTCAATGCATTTTCTCAGTTGGACGTATGTATCGTTCATGGAACTAACGGAAAACAGAGTCATTTCAGGTTGTTCTCAGTTTCTCTTAGTCAGTTGGTAGACATCAATAGGTTGGCAAATATCCAACATCAATAAACTACGAAGCGGTTCCTCGAGTGAGTTAATTTTCTCAAACGGGTCATTGGCTGGTCCGTCGATCATACTTGATGTGGGTTCACTAATGAACCTGTGACGGGATATGGGGGAATGGACATGGCTGCCTTGAAACAGGTTACCTGTGGTTCTGCTCTTTTGCCTCAGTGGTGATAACGCTTCTTTAGTAATAGGATTACAGCTCCTGGAGCAACCTTTGAGATCTTCCCTTTCCCTACTGTTTAACATACCTGGTTGTTGTGCAAGACCTCTGCTAGGAGTACCTTCGACATTTCCCACATTATCGCTGCTCGATGACGTTGATCGTTGTGGAGTACGTTTGTTGGTACAGCCATCAACATTGTTGTAACTGGATACTTGGCACACAGAGGTATTGTTTCGTGTCACTCCATTATCGTTCATAAACTCAAATGACACTATACCTGCATAGTCGAGGTCGGTGTATGGAATTCTCCGTCCGAGGCCGCGTGTAAACTCCGTGGTCACTGTGACTTCATGAATCGGAGGAAGTATTGGTAAATACTGCTTTGTAGTAGCTGCATTTTGGTCAGTTTCCCTTTTCTTACATTTGAAATAGCTTCCCTTTCTATGTGAGAAAAACGCGAGCATGCGAGACCAAAAGCTGGATGAGGTCATGGCTTGAGTTTTGTGGACCCTTCTTGTGTTGAGATGTTGGCAAGGAATAGACCTCAAGTGAATCTCCGAGCTTGAGTTTCTGTGCATACGCCGACGTTATCGGTTAGTGAAATATAATAGGCCTAGGGAATTGTGATTGCTATTGGTTGCCAGTAAATTAGACCCACCCTCAACGGTGGTGATTGGGTATTTTGGCAGAAATGTTTGGCTTCATTATGACAGTATTACTCGTTCCGTAAGTTATTGTCATATAACGATGTTTTGGTTGGCTCCAATCAATGAATTGTGGCGGTGGTGATTGAATTTGTCGGTAAATTGGAATTCGTGCAACTTAATTCAACTTCCATCGATGCTGATTGGTTAGTAGCAGGATAGCTATGACATCATCGCTGTTTCGCCCATAGCGCATTTGGCTCAGTTCCACTAGCCGAAACGTCATTGACGCCATAGTAAACCGGCTACGTACCAAACGGCTCCTTTGCAAGTAACATTAATTTGTAAGAAACCCAACACAGTCAGAAATTCAATCACCACCGTCGAATGCAACGAATTCGAAGAAGCCAAACGCATAGTAGACAAAACAGTAATGGGGTCATAGTACCTGATAATGACCAATCAGCACCGTTGGAAGTTAGATTAATTACCAGAAACCAAACATATCACCGAAATTCAAACACCCGCAGTGAAAGCAATGAATTGGAAGAAGCCAAAAAGCGCCATAGGAAAATCAGTAATTATTTCATCGAAACCTTGCTGCAACCCAATCACCTCCATTGCAATTTAGAGTAATTTGCAAGGAGTCCAACAATACTATTATCATAGGAATAATTAACAGGAAATCAATCATGTTTCTTGCAATCACCATTTCCTCGGGTTTTTATTGGTCTAAACTTTCATGGTATTGTGTCGTAAGCGAAGCAGCCAATTAGAGTTAATTCGTTGGTAAGAAAACAAACCGGTCAAGTTGGAGTATAAATCAGACCCTCGGCATTAGTATTGCACTCGAGTTCTAGACACTGCCAACATCGTAACAGAGAGGATTCACAAAGTTCAAGCCATGACAATATCAAGAATTTGGTCTCGCATAGTTGAGATGTTCTCGCGTAGAAGTCGTAGAAAGGAATGCAGTTCCAACGGTGAGAAAAGGGAAGACGAAAACGTAGCTGATACAAAACAGTATTTACCAATGGCCTCTCCGATTGTTGAAGTTACAGTGACCACAGAGTTTACACGCGGTCTCGGGAGGAGAATTCCATGCACCAACGTCGATTACATGTATGCAGATATAGTGTCCTTTGAGTTTGTGAAGGATCCTGGAATGGATTACCCCGCGAGCAGAGTAGGAAATAATAGTTATAACTCCACTGTGTGTCAGCTATCCAGTCACAGAAAGGATGCAAGAAATACAAAGAAACGTCTTGAACAACGATCGACGGCATCAAGCAGAGATGAAATAGAAAATGTTGAAGGTACTTCTAGCAAATGTCTTGCACAATGGCCACGTGAATCAAACAGGAAGGAAAGCCAACATTCCAAAGGCTACTCTAGGAGCTGTCGTCCAAGTATCTTGACTAGAGATACTTTATCAGTACTGAGGCAAAAAAGCAGAACCACGGATAATGTTTTTCAAGGCATCCACGACTACTCCGCCATATCCCGGCGCAGGTTCGTAAGTGAACCGACATGCACTATGATCGATGGACCAGCCAATGACCCGTATGAGAAAATCAACTCACTCGAGGAACCGCTTCGTAGTTTGTTGATGTTGGATATTTGCCAACCCGTCGACGTCTACCAACTGAATAAGAGAAACTGAGAACAACACTTTGAGCTCGTTCTATAGACATCATCTCTAGACATCAGCGTTTTTTACGGATAGATTCTATTGGGAACCCATCGACGTCCACCAAATAGCCACGAATTAAATCTAACAACAAGAAAGACTGTTGACTGATATACGAGATGATTTTGCTTCGATTTTGTTACATGAACGATGAAAACTGATATATCTAACTTAAGATTTTCATTAACTTAGAGGTTCCATTGCCAACCCACAACCGTCTACAGTAATATGGAAACCACAATTACGATATGTATGTATGTATGTATAATATATATATGGAATAAAGGAGAAAGAAAAACTTTGTTGCCCCGAGTGCGATTTGAACCCACATCCCCCTGATTACTAGACGGGTGTGATGACCTGAAAAACTGCCCGGGAAGGCCCACGTTAGCATGGCACAAAAGACTCACTTCAGAGATTGCTATGTTGCCAGCATGGTTGTCCTGAATGCATCTGTTAATGTGTTGAACAGTTATTCTGCCAACTACAACTGTTAGGATATGGCATGAACGAACCATTTGGCATTTTCTAAATTTAATGATACAGATAAATGTAAAACAGGATCCCTTTGTTTTCCGAGCTTCATGTTGCAAGATTATAGTAATGTCAGTAATGTGTTCCTGAAACGAAGTTAGTGTTGGCCCGTAGAACATATAAAAATAATCATCAAATTTCACAGAACCCGAATCACCCTGCTTCATATCCGAAGTGTTTCTGTTCAGAAAGGTTGTTTTATTTTAATTTTATTTATTTGTGGAACATAAAATGTTACTTTCAGAAAACTGAAATTTATTTAGTACTGCCGTGAGGCTGCGCCTTTAAACGCAAACGGAGTTTGCAGAACATTTGGTCAACTACAAACATCCAATAATGCACAGAGCATGAAACCGTCTTTTATTACCTTTCTACCTTCGAAAGTGGTTCGCCACAGTACCCACCCGACTCCAGCAAAGAACAGAAATGAGAAATTAAAGGGCGGACTAGTCACTACACAATCAGATACGGGGACCTCTTCTCTACTTCTGCGAATAACCTTGTCCAAACCTTGCCCAAAGCAAACTGTCTTCAGTTTCTCTCTCATATACGTACCTAAACGCGCGTTCAGATTTTCGAGTATGCAGATCTAAAAATATGCAGGTAGTCACTGATCTTTTGTCTTTGTTCCGCATTTTAATACATATAACTACACGGTAAAAAAAAGGTAAAGTAACATTATTTAATGTCGGTAGTTCCATCAGCTCTGAAGGCTGGTATCAAACTACACGGTATTTATTTATCATAATGTTTTACCATGTAAAAGGAGGCGAAAAGCATCGAGATCCCTGTAATAATTCAGACTCTTGCGCTTCCACCAAATTATTAAGTCTCAACTAAAAAAGATTCGAAAACGAAACGCGAATCCGATTGAATCGAAAAGGTTGTATGATTCGAGGTAAGCGTAAGGTATAGCGACGTTTCTCGTGTCGTCATCCGTTGTTATTAATGTGCCAACCAGAGATCTATTGGTTCTTAAAACAAAGAGGTCTTTTGTAATCGTGGTTGGCACATTT
>JANVCH010151492.1:1593-12456 GCA_025505405.1 Epizoanthus rinbou | reverse complement strand
ACTACTACTATTACTACTACTAATACTATACTTCTTATACTACTACTACTACTTCTACTATTACTACTACTACTACTACTATTACTACTGCTTCTACTACTACTACTACTACTATTACTACTACTACTATTACTATACTATTACTACTGCTTCTACTACGACTACTACTACTATTACTACTGCTTCTACTACTATTACTACTACTACTGCTACTACTACTAATTTCGTACGAGTGACAAACTTTGCGAATCTTGCAGATTAAGTTTTATTATTATGCTCCCTTTACAAATTCAATTGTTCCACATTCGAAAGAAGTTTCATGTAGTATTCCTATGTTGTTTTGTAACAGACATCGAGTTGTTTAGCTTATATATATAATTACTTACTGTTTCCTATCCTAAAGAAACTTTACAAGGGAAGATGAGCTGAAATACGCTACAAAAGACAATGAAGAAGTTACAATTTAATAAAAACCAGTTGAATAATTGTCAAAGAAGCCAGTATCCAGTAAGTGCTTGCAGCATTGGCCTGAGGCACAGCTGTTCCAAATAGCATACCCAAGATGTCAAATTCTGAAAAATAGAACGACTATCAGTTTTTTAGAAAATATTTTAATACTTAAAATATTTCTATAAATTGAACGTTTTTGAGAGATAATAAATTCGAAATACACGATAACACCCTAATATTGGTAGCTGAGAAATATAACACAAGATTATCGTAATGTTTCTGAGTCTTTCTGCCACCCAATTCAATGATATAAGGTTTATATGATTTCTGGGTTGCATCGTGTCGATCAATTCTTTGGTGTAGTGCCTTGTGGAACAACTCGTCAAATTTGATTTTAAGCTCGGTCACCCCATTACAAACCAGTAATTTTGAAGGGGAACCATTTGGATACTTTCATATTCAACTATTACGCAAAATATGTTATCGAAAATACAAACTGTAGGACAGTACAGGAAGCCTCGCCACCTCAGAAACTGCAAAGGACTGGACCCATTACCCTAGTGATCTCGGACGTAGGATATGCTTTTCCAGAATATTTAATATGTTATTCTGGAAAGTTGCTATTGAATACAACCTTGGAAGGGTTATAAAATGTTACTCTGCTTTTGTCAATGGACAAGAGTGAGTTACGTTCTCCATGGAAGTATGTTCTATTGTTAATGCTATATAGCCATGAATGTTAGCATTTAATCGGAAAACATATAGAACGATTTTCATGGTCACGTCAGCCTGAGCGTTTGTTGCGCTATAAAATGTTACCCAAGTGATCTCGGACATAAGATATGCTATTCCAGAATATTCTGTTATTCACGAAAGATGCAATTGTATGCACCCTTGGATATCCTTATCTGCTTGAGCTATCCTGGGTTCTTGTATGTGGCTTTTACTATATTGCAATAGTATTCAACATGACGAACTGGTTTTAAAAGTGTTCCAAAATGGATTCAAAATGTAGCCATTTTAATACATTCCACAATCATACAAAAACTATGTCACCAACATGGACAAGAGTGAGTTATGTTCTCCACAGAGGTATGTTCTATTGTTAATGATATATAGCCATGAAAATGATGAAAATGTATTACGCATGTTTGCTAAATATATTTCTCAATGTTATAAATTAAGAAATGATTCAACATAGGTAATTATTAATATAATTGTATTTTAGTTTATTTTCACTAGGTTAGCAATCGCACTATAAATTTTATTATTATTACTTTATATAATTTATATAACTAAACTATATATTATTAGTATTACTATAAGAAAGTTACAATACCTGTAAATGTTACTGGTCATGCTAATAAAGCCATTATGTATATAGCCATGGATTCCAGTATTTAGTCGCAAAACATAGAGAACGATACGTCAACCTCGGCTTGTTTATAAAAATAAACTGGCTGCTATTCCAAACCATGAACCATCTTCAGGGACATTTCAACCTTGGTATTATTGAACAAAGAGCGGGTGTTGCGCCAGTAGTATATAGTGCATGGAATTATCCTTATTTTTGGTGAGTGTAGGGATGACGTAATGAGTTCTATTTTTAGAGGGCTATCCCACTAGACTACTATCTCATGGATAAAATGCGGTGGATTACATTATCTCCTTTGTTCCTTGCACTCATGAATAAACGGCGGGATATTCCATTTTTATGCAAACCATCAACGGTTTTTTCAACTTCTCTCTTTTGTTCTTTGCGCAGAATGTAAGCATTTTTGGCGTAAAGTGTAAGAAAACTGCTAACGCGAAATGTAATAACTTTTAATGCAGAATGTAATAAAGATCAGTAACGTAAAATGCAATAACTGAAAATGTAACAATACAGGGTAACAACGGAGTGTGGAAAAGGTATGGTATTTTGAAACTTCTCAAACGTCGTGGAAAAGTCGTAAAATTTCCATTTTGTTTATGGAAATTCCAGACCAAAAGATCAAGTCATGGAAAAATCATGAAATGTTTCTTTTGTTAGAAAGGTAGAAATAGAGAACATGGAGGGAGAACAAGAAGACAGTGGAACATCAATATTTTGTCCCATAAAATACCAGCGGCACGGAAATAGCTGACCCAGTCGTGTTGCTGAGTTTCACCGCGACAAGTACTAGAATTTGGCAAGATATAATGATTTTTAGAGGAGGTTGAAGACCATTTAAAGGAATCGTAAAGTAAAAAACAAAATGAAAGGACTTGCTATACTCAATTACTTTGTAAACGTTTTTGAGTTCACAACCATCACACAAACGAGAATAGAACAAAATATCTACCCCTATTTTTGCACTTCAACAGTCACAGGCCTGCTGTCATGACGACAGTGAGTTGCCGTTCCCAGACTACAGGCGGTCAGCAGTTAAAACAAAAATATGGCGCGGGACCTGGGAACAACAAATCATTGACGTTAGATCTCGTTTGTTTGATGGTTTTGGACCCCAAATATTTCACAGAATAATTCAGTTTACTACATGTAATTTCTTTCATTTTGAACACAAAGTGTTTCTCACTTCAGGATAACTTTAAGAATATACTATTACATTTTGAATCAAAATTACTTTAAATGCTAATCGTTTTAATTGTTCCAATGAATAATATCGTTATGAGCTGAATGACTGAAGTGTTATTTAGTAGGACAAAAATGCGTTTTAAAACTGTCAATTGCAACCTGTTGAAGGCAACGAATTTTCACGGTACTTTTATGGAACATCTCCCGATGAAGAGATGTGAGGCTTTTTAGATATAAAATAGACTGATTTTCCATAAGAAGTTTCATAAAAGTTTACAAGGTAAATTGTTTTGTTATGGTGATATAGTTTCAAAACCTTCATCACTAGACCCTCGTCCTTTCTGGCGGCTTACGCGCTTGTAAAGCCTCCGTTGATGCCTCTAATGTATTCCCAGACACGGACAGACGTTAGTTTCTATAACTTTGACAATCACGCATTCGATTATGCTCACTTTTTTTCTTGCAGTTCCTTCCGGGTTTGCCCTTGTTCTTGTCCGTGTAACCGTTCTTACACTTGCACGAGAACGAGCCTTGTTTATTTTCGCATACTGATGTTGCTGGACAGTCATGGCTGTTGCGTAAGCATTCGTCGATATCTGAGATATAGAACGACATTTGGCAAAAGTTTAGGATATTTGGGAGCCTGGAAATCATGGAATTTTAGTTTTCTCAGAAAATTATGGATTAAGAAGTGCAGTGTACAAATGACTGATCCTTCGGGGGGGGTAAGTATAAAAGTATTTGTCAGGAACCAATGTGTATATCACAGGGTCCTCACAGAAAAAATATTATTGACTAGCGTTAGTAAAATGTTTCTGAGCTTGTAGAGGCGGCGACATTTTGGAGCAAGAATTTATTTCCTAGCCTAGATATGGCATGACAATCAGCCAGATTTAGATAATTATGTATGCTGCGGCCATGTTGGTGGACTAATTTGGTGCACCAACATGGCGGTCAAAAGAAACCAAAGTTGTTGGAAAAGCCAAATTTGTGGCGAAGAAATTCAAACACCCATAACTCTGAATCCAAACGCCCCATCATCCCAAACGTTTGCAGAAGGACATGAACAATGGAACCCTAAATCATATAAAAGGCACAACTTTAGAAGATCCATATTTTTAATTTAAGTTTTATCATGCATGGCGTCACATGCAAACCACCTATTGTGTAAATACCGTTTTCATGTTGATTGAGAGCGATATCAATGGACCATAATAAAAAAGATGGCGACTGGTACATTTACCAATACTTCTTAGCGCGCGAAAACCCTAAAAACACTCATAAAAATTCACTTGAAACCTAGCATTCAAAATGTTTTTAGTACAGGGAAGAATGAAGCAAAAATATATGGCTTCTATGCGCCTATTCGTTGTGATAGGTTCGCACGGTATTGTGGTTAAATGTACAGCCGCCATCTTTTTTATTATGGTCAATTACTGGTGGACCATTGAAATAGGTTACCATGTGAGCGGCGTGTAAAATATCTTAAGCCCAAAAGAGTTTCGGCAATTTCTAACAGAATTATATCATGGAAAATTCTCAAAAGTCATGGAATTCCAAAGCCCTAAACAGTAGCAGCCCTGTACTAGCTGCACCTTGAACTGAGGAGTCTCCAGTGTAGACACTGTATCTTCTGCAATTGATTACACAAATATACTAAGTGAAATGGCCGAATGATGTTTTCACTATTACTAACGTGTCCCTGTGCAAAGACCTTATTCTCGTTGACAAGTTCAGTAGCAGTGTACGGTCAGTAGTTCCAGTGTCGATATTTATTAACCTGTGATCTGGCCTTTTGCCACCTGAGTAGATTGGACTTACCCACGATGGATAACCATGATATGAATGCTTGGGCTCGTTCCCCGAAAGTCCCTGTTTTGTTTTAACAAGATTTCAAGTATTTCTTACACAGATGTCTATTCGCGAGTCTGGAGATTTGCGACTTAGATACTTCTTGTGCCTGCTAGGTATCTTGTGACAGTGGCCACCAGAAAAGGGAGGTTCTTTGCTAGGCTTCTGGGATGAAATTATTTACTGACATCATAGGAAAAAATGTTCCAAATAAGGAAGACACAAACGGCATACCTGTGCATTTACGAAAGCCGTTGCCTTCATAGCCGGGATTACATGTGCATTTATAGGAAGAGACGGTGTTATCGCACTTGGCATTTGCAACACACTTATGAACATTCTCCCGACATTCATTGCGATCTGCGAAATTATACAAACAATATGTTATTCCACGTCATCATGTTGACACCAGCAACAGCTTACATACCTTTGTCATTGATAAACGTTTTAGATTTGTGCTTGTCATAGTTAAAGTCTAACACGTGTACATGTATGCATACATGTTATGTCAGTTTAAGTAAATATTTAGTCACACAGATCATTCATACATCAAAAGTTATTATCTTGGAAATGTTGAAAGAATGTCTGTAATGTAATGCAATGCAATGCAATGTAGTGTAATGTAATGTAATGCAATGCAATGCATGTAATGTAATGCAATGCAATGTAATGCAATGCATGTAATGCAATGTAATGTAATGCAATGCAATGTAATGTAATGCAATGCAATGTAGTATAATGCAATGTAATGCAATGCAATGCTATGTAATGTATGTCAGTAATGGAATGCAATGCAATGAAATGTAATGTAATGTAATATAATGCAATGTAATGTAATGTAGTGCAATGTAATGTAATGCAATGCAATGCAATACAATGTATGTAATGCAATGCAATGTAATGTAGTGTAATGCAATATAATGTAATGTAATGTGTGTAAGTAATGTAATGTAGTGTAATGCAATATAATGTAATGTAATGTGTGTAATGTAGTGTAATGTAATGTAGTGTAATTTAATGTAATGTATGTAATGCAATGCAATGGAATGTATTGTAATGTAATGTAATGCAATGTAATGTAATGTAATGCAATGTAATGTAATGCAATGTAATGCAATGCAATGTAATGCAATGCAATGTAATGTAGTGTAATGCAATGTAATGTAATGCTATGTAATGTATGTCAGTAATGCAATGCAATGAAATGTAATGTAATGTAATATAATGCAATGTAATGTAATGTGTGTAATATAATGTAGTGTAATACAATGTAATGTAATGCAATGCAATGTAATGTATGTAATGAAATGCAATGCAATACAATGTATGTAATGCAATGCAATGTAGTGTAATGCAATATAATGTAATGTGTGTAAGTAATGTAATGCAATGTAATTTAGTTTAATGTAATGTATGGAATGTAATGTATTGTAATGATGTAATGTATGTAATGTAATGCAATGTAATGTAATGCAATGTAATGTAGTGTAATGCAATGTAATGTTATGTAATGCAATGCAATGTAATGCTATGTAATGTATGTCAGTAATGGAATGCAATGCAATGAAATGTAATGTAATGTAATGTAATGTAATATAATGCAATGTAATGTAATGTGTGTAATATAATATAATGTAATGCAATGTAATGTTATGCTATGTAATGTAATGCAATGCAATGTAATGTTATGTAATGTATGTCAGTAATGGAATGGAATGCAATAAAATGTAATGTATTGTAATGCAATGTAATGTAATGTGTGTAATATAATGTAATGTAATGTAGTGTAATACAATGTAATGCAATGCAATGCAATGTAATGTATGTAATGCAATGCAATGTAATGTAATGTAGTGCAATGTAATGTAATGCAATGCAATACAATGTATGTAATGCAATGCAATGCAATGTAATGTAGTGTAATGCAATATAATGTAATGTAATGTAATGTATGGAATGCAATGTATTGTAATGATGTAATGTATGTAATGCAATGCAATGCAATGTATTGTAATGCAATGCAATGCAATGTATTTTAATGTAATGCAATGTAATGCAATGCAATGTAATGTAGTGTAATGCAATGTAATGTTATGTAATGCAATGCAATGTAATGCAATGTAATGCTATGTAATGTATGTCAGTAATGCAATGCAATGAAATGTAATGTAATTTAATATAATGCAATGTAATGTAATGTGTGTAATATAATGTAATGTAATGTAATGTAATGTAATGCAATGTAATGTTATGCTAGGTAATGTAATGCAATGCAATGTAATGTAATGTTATGTAATGTATGTCAGTAATGGAATGGAATGGAATGCAATGAAATGTAATGTGTGTAATATAATGTAATGTAATGTAGTGTAATACAATGTAATGTAATGCAATGTAATGTATGTAATGAAATGCAATGCAATGTAATGTAATGTAGTGTAGTGTAATGCAATATAATGTAATGTGTGTAATGTAATGTAATGTAATGTAGTGTAATGCAATGTAATTTAATGTAATGTAGTGTAGTGTAATGCAATGTAATTTAATGCAATGTAATGTAATGCAATGCAATGTAATGTAGTGTAGTGTAATGTAATGTAATGTAATGTAGTGTAATGCAATGTAATTTAATGTAATGTATGGAATGTAATGTATTGTAATGATGTAATGTATGTAATGTAATGTAATGTAATGTAATGTAATGTAATGCAATGCAATGTAATGCAATGTAATGCAATGTAATGCAATGCAATGTAATGCAATGCAATGTAATGCAATGCAATGTAATGCAATGCAATGAAATGCAATGCAATGGAATGCATTGTAATGTAATGTAATGTAATGCAATGTATGTTATGTAATGCAATGCAATATAATATAATGCAATGGAATGCATTGTAATGTAATGCAATGTAATGCAATGTAATGTATTGTAATGTATGTAATGCAATGTAATGTAATATAATGCAATGTAATGTAATGTAATGTAATATAATGTAACTGTAATTAATATGCTCTCAATTGAGTCATCTCGATTCCTACCCACACAGATTGATCCATACTGTACATATCCTGTTTTACAGATACACTTGTATGAGCCCACGGTGTTCTTACAGCGGGCAGACGATGAGACACAGCTGTGGCTACCCGAAGAACACTCGTCGATATCTGAAAACGAACAAACCTTCTGTCTCAAGTTTATAGTAATATTTGAATAATGATTGAATAAATAATAGATGGGAAAACGTTTCCTGGCACCTAATAAGAAGAGCATATTGTTATCGACTAAAATGTTTGTTTGGCAACTGAAAAGTGTCCAGAATTTCTAGTGCTAGATATAGTCTTCTTTACACGAGCACTAAAAAGTTGGTGAAAATCGTTTTGAAATGACTACGAATGTGCTACTCTATTCGTGAACATGACGGAAACCACTCGGAATAGCTAAATTGTTAGACAGAACGTTCATTTTTGTCATTGTTTAAACGAGTTTTCCCTTTTAAAAGGAAATCTCGTTTCTTCTCTGTGGCTTCACACTTTTAATTTCGTTGTTTGCTGTCGATACACAAGTCACATACCAACATTTTTGTTGTCGACTATACTCACAATTGAGAACTAAATTGTTATCAAGAACATTTTCCGCCCTAGTCGGGGGGGGGGGGCTCGTTTCTTAGCACAATCTCAACTTGCTGCTGTAAAAAGAAGTAAATAACGGCCACAGTTTTTAACTAAATGTACATAGTATTACATTGTCAAAAAATCAAAAGTTATTAGAGTACAGTGGAATCAGATACAGTGTTAGAATTGGTCTGATCCGTTGTCCCGATAAGTTACACGACAACCCCAAGCGAATATAACCAAAACAAATTTCCCAGCCGGGGCTCGATGTAAAATTTCAAATTACAGTCAGACTGAACAAAGTCAGTCACAATATACAAGCAAACAATTTTGAACTATATAAAACCCAAACATGTTATACAGTTTTAAGGAAATTTGCCTGGATGGCCTTCCTTTGTTATAGTGGCACTGTAATTTCGTTCAGAAAAAGTGTACGCGTGTACAAAGTTCTGAATTCATGCTCTTGGCTCCGTTACCTGCACAGCGGTCTCCCTTCTTTTCGTATCCGGTCAGACACTTGCACTTGTACGATCCTAAACTGTTCTCGCACGTAAATCGGGTAAAGCAAACTTGTTTATTGAGACACTCGTTGATATCTGAATAGGAGTTCAATTATTCAGCAAATTAATTAATTAATTTAATAAAATCATTACTAATTAATCGATTTGTTATGCTAATTAATTGGTTGTTTGGATAGGTAATCACATGGTCCCGAGTCCAATTTGGAATAACTGAGCATGAGTAGATTTTCCAAATGTAATTTGTAATGTTTGAAACAATTACGAGTGTTCATTTATTCCAAAGTTACACTGGAATCGTGTGTTTAATTATATAGCAACAACATTCTGAATGTCAGTGGTCGTTTTCCCGGTCGGCTTGCAGTGAGTTTCAGTATTCGTTCTTTAACTCGATCGAGTACGTGTTTAGAGGTTCTGCTTCACGAAATAGATGCTTTTAGTCACTTACTGTCGATCCTTTACGTTTTTGTGATAATGTCTGTTCTTTTCTTGGATACACAACTTTTCAATTAAATTTGCATCATAATTCTGGTTTCAAAGTCAACATTTTCTTTACAACAAAGAACAAAATGGACTTATGTGCTTAACCTCGTTCCCAGTGCCATCCGCGCGTTAGTAGCAGTGATCTGATTGGCTAAATCTTTCTCACTGACCAATCGGCGTTCGATTTCACTTTTCTGCATTCCATTTTAAAAATCTGTACTCAACTTCACAATTCTACATTTAATTCAATACATTCAAATGAAGTACACTTCTCTCGACCAACCAGAACTGTGACATTTTTGTTACTCTATGATTATAATATTTACTGCACACTGAATGTTTGTAATGAAAATGAGAAAAATATCTTTATTTCTAAAGTTATTTGAACTGTCACTGTCACTGTCCCCGTCACAGTCATAGTCCTTGTCATGGTAGTCGTTGCTATTATTAATATTATTATTATTATCATTGTTATTGTTGTAGTTATTATAGTTATTGCATCGTTTGTTCCCTACAATACCTATTTTCTAATACACAATCCAGTTATTCAGAAATTTGAAATCAATTCAACCAATTCTATTATAACTTAAATATCCGACCTGTGCAGTTATCGGAACTTCCGGTGTATCCGCTGGGACATCTGCACGTGAAGCTTCCTTGCGTGTTCTTACAAATGGCTGCACCCGGACACAGGTCACCGCTACTTTTAGTGTTGCATTCATCGATGTCTGTATATAGAGATAAAAGAGATAGATGCTTAAAGGTTGCTTTTTGTCCTGGCAACAGCTGATGTACGACGAGTGTACACACCGGAATTGCACTCAATTCCTTTCTACAAAGTTTCTAGATTGAGCGCAATCAATTACCAATTGACCGTAGTAAAAAGATGGCGGCTGTACATTTAACCACAATACCTTCATTTTTTAGTATGGTTGTGTGTACGTGAGGTACTAGTTCGATGTTGCCACCACGGTCACATTTAAGGCCATGTTGGATAGTGCTGATTGGGAAATATACAAACGAACCCAACACCGTCCGACATATTGGATATAAAGGCCCGTTCAAACGGATGCAACGTTGGACGATGTTGGATGGTGTTGGTTAGGAAGTGTACAAACGAAGATATTGGATATAAAGGCCCGTTCACTTGGATGCAACGTTGGACGATGTTCGATGGTGTTGGTTGGGAAGTGTACCAACGAACATATCGGATATAAAGGCCCGTTCAAACGGATGCAACGTTGGACGATGTTGGATGGTGTTGGTTGGGAAGTGTACAAACGAAGATATTGGATATAAAGGCCCGTTCACTCGGATGCAACGTTGGACGATGTTGGATGGTGTTGGTTGGGAAGTGTACAAACGAAGATATTGGATATAAAGGCCCGT
>JANVCH010151381.1:0-12457 GCA_025505405.1 Epizoanthus rinbou | reverse complement strand
ACATAGATAAGATTTATATTTTCAAGTCATTTCAACTCAAGCCGAAAACAAATTTATTCCGTTGAAATAAATAACATTAAATGTTCCGACTTACTAAATTTACATCAGCGAAAGACCTTGTTGAGTTGTTCATACCTGTATTTGTCTACGCAGTAATAGTCAATCTGAACTTCTAAAACAAGAACAGGAACATCTACTTAACTGTAGTCGACTACATCAGCATATCAGTTCCGTCAACTGGCTATCCCAACCGGTTTCCTTCCGGAGTCGTTTCAGTGATTTGCGATCGAAACGATTTTTTTGCTGTATCCGGGCTGTATCTATCGGGTAATCGACCACCTTCATCTCTTACAAGAAGTCACTTGATCAAGTATTAATAGCTAACTTGAGAAGGAGCTAATATTCATAATTAAACAGATATTCGACCTTGTATTTCTTAATACATACAACAACATCCAGAGTGGATTTGTCATGCATGTGGAATTCGAAACCAACGAAAAGATGAGCATTGAAAATAAATTGCTTGAAATTCGATAGCTCAAATTCTTCGCGTACAAATATTTTTAAAACAGCCACATCAAGAAAGATATTTTCTCATCCCTTACCATAACTCGACGAGAAGCCTGCGAATATAGAATGAGGCCGTACTAAACACAGCAGCTCTCCGCCATATTTGTTGATCGATCATGTTCTGTGATTTGACCCCCAGTCTCCTCGCAGCCATCAACCAGCTGGGAAGCAGCCAAAATTTTATTGAGTTTTTTTTTTGTACCAGCACAGGCGGACCATTCGCACAGTTCGTGGCTAGTGACGTAATGTTTTATCTCGATCATTTGCTGTAATTTGTAACAATGGTTTTCTGGTTTATCCCTGGTTTATTCGAATGATCGGGAAATACAAGTAAAGTTCATTTATTTTCCATTATTTGTGCTGCCTCTGGTCTCGATTCATTTGATGCGGTTTTGGGACGATCATTTCAACGAGTATCTGCAACGTCCCCCATATATCTCTTTTGTGTTTTGGTACATTTTATGATTGTGCCTTTTCCATATGAATCGAATATGCTCAAAGGCGCATTACAATGATCAGTTTACCCCCAGCGAACCGAAAGCAGCCACTTTCATGCGGTCCATGTATGCTGGTACTCATTGAACCCGGGACCTTAGGGTTGGGAGGCAGAGATCTTATCACTGCGCCAACCCCTCCGCTCATATTATATAAAGTAAAATACAACTGATAATAATCAAAACAAAATTAAAACTGAAAACACAACACAAATAAATATAATTTAAAATTCAAAGACACCGAAACAAAATGGATAAAGAAAACAATGGGCCATTCCGGCTGTGGCACTAAAACCATGTCGCTAGACTATGGCAGTAACATAGGCATTTCAAATAATTTGTCCGAGGCGTGTGATTTTAAGCACAGTACATCCGTCTCATGGACTAGACCATATTTGGATATCAAGAGACTCTATAGAGTGTTGTTTCTGGCACAATTGACATCCTAAGGAGCGCCATATCATATTTCTCTGCCCTTGTCCTATCATTACTCACTCCGAGGCCTCGGTCATATTGAACGAACCAGCGTGAAGTGGTGCGTCTAAATTGTGGTATTATCCCAAATCTCTCATGCACATATGTAGAGACTGGTAACGAGTTACAGCGTGCATGCGCATTTTGTTGTTGTTGAACACGTGCAATGGCGGACAAGGCAATGTTTTGACGTTCAGTAGTTTATAGTTCGTTCGTTATAGTATTTACGCTGTTTACACATATATATATACATCCCAAACCTCTGCTCCTGGCCAGAAGTTAATACTGGGAGCTTAGTAGAATCAAACAGTTTGTTAACTGAATATGGCAAATGTCTTCCGAACTGATTCTAAAGCACGAGAAACCTTTTTCTCTTAATACTTTTTGTCCTGGCTGAAAGGAACCGTTACTGTAAATTTAATTATTAATATACAAGTTAATTCAAAACTGACTATGCCCCCCCCGAACACACCCGGGTATAATTTTGACATTTTTCAAATACTGTCAAGGGATTCCTTTGGAGTCAAATAACCCGCCCTCTAAAGTACTGCAACTTCGACATTTTTACTGATTTTAGGGAGCTTTAGAGCACAAACAATCGTGGAAAAGAGCGTCAAGACTGAGCGTCGACATTTTATTCTGGTTGGTTGAGCTGGGCTGTACGTGTTGGGTTCTTGCTTTGATGCGAGCAAAGTGAGGACACAACAAGGCACAATGCATGGCCGATATATATAAATTATCGTCATGGTGGGGAATGGGGGGTTCTTATTGACGTCCCGCTACAAACACGAGGTTTTCTTGGTATCGTTCATGCTGAAGGTGAAACTTAAATTTAAAAAAAAAAGCATTTAAAGAGCGTTTATAAATTTCACTGCCGGAATTTAATTTAAAGTTTGCTACTAACAAAACTGCGACGACTTGGATTGAACAATATCTACGTCAAAATATTAATCTAGTTATTGATATCACTACAGAAAAAAAGCACTAGACTACATGGGATATATGGCGCAGTATACTGATAAAAACACATATGAACCATAATTAATATGTAAAACATGCACACTACAGGATGGAAATATTTTAATATCCTTTCAGAAAACTGAAATTTATTTAGTACATCCGTGACACTGTTCCTTCAATCATACGGTAAACACCATAATAATCCCAAACGAAATCACCCTCTTTCATATATTAATTATAAAATATGAAATTTGATTAAAGCCAAGTGGAGAAAAATAACAATAATTTCAACTAAGTTAAAAAAAATAACGTAAATCAAGGATAATGCATAAAAGCGTTGTTTTAGAAATGGAGATTAAAGATATCTTTCTATTAGTTTTATATATTTTTTAAATTTCAGTTTAAAATTGAATTCCACGGCCGGACAACGGAGGCTTTACATGCCAATCGCTTAATGTCAATTTGCCGCTACAATTTGTACGTCAAGAAAAAATGGAAGGGAAAAGAAGATATTGTGTTAGATCGGCTGTGAGCTGCTAGGATGATTTCTGGAAGACCTAAAATAATGCGAGTTTATAGCTTTTCAGTTTCACAGTGTGACAACGAGAACCGGCAGTAATTCCGTTGTGCACACGGTTATCCTGTTGCTGAAAACATCTTCCTATAATGGTTAGATATATGTACAAACAATTCCAGGCTCATTTCATTTTGTTCAGGCAAAGACAGGTAGTTTATCAGAGGCAAGAAAAGGCAGCTGCTTTCACATGCGACATCGCCTGATGTGGGCCATGGGTGATCCTTTAAAAGATGAGTTGCGATCATGCGCGTGCGATTCGCACGATCGTCACATTGATAGATTATTACGTCATTCAAGTACTAAAGAACTTGAATTTAAATTACATTTGTAAGTGTTGGATTAAGGGCTCAAACAGAAATATGTCAGCAATGTCACAATCCACAAGCCAAACTGGATCTGAAACCGAAAAGATGAAAACTGATTCTTTGACTGACGATGAAGAATCGAGCATAAAGCGTGGTGCGGAAAGCGCGTCTGAGATCGATGAATCAAGCTCACAGCCACAAAGCAAGACCAACCTGATTTCCGAGAGGTATACAAGAGTTTCAAGCAGAGTAAGTATTAACTCTTAATTGTAACTGATTAACGACTGTATTGCTTAATTTGTTGCATGTGCTCAAAATTATTACAAATTTATATGAAATCAAAGGAACATTTTAATTGTAGAATGTTAAAATATTTTTGTTCCTAGATTAAATGTTTTTGTTCTTAGATTAAAACATTTCTTGTCCTAGATTAACATACTTTTGTTCCTAGATTGTAACTTAATTTTGCAAGACTACCTTATTTAATCAAACTTGCAAAAACTAACTATTAAAAAATGTCATATCTACAAATAGTGCTTACTGACATATGTAAAGATAATTTACCGACACATTTGACTGAATTTTTCGATATTTATTTTTAAATAAAGCCACGATTTTCCTCGAATACCTCTTCACCGCACTATAAGTTCGGAAACTGATATAGTACACGTTTATTGGGAAAAATAGCGATTCTTACTGACCTGTATCTTTCCGGCAATAGAAACATTGGAAATAAAGGTTCCTGTTTAGAGCAGTGCCGATATACAGAGCGTCACCCTGGCTTTGTGCTATTTTCTAAGCCAGCTAACCGGGATCCCGTAGTCCCCCTGTTAAATACACCAATAATTAGCTTAACATAAAATAATTAACATAACAACCGTACCAGGTCGGTTTAGCGGGATCCCTGCATTGTTATACGGGAATCCCAGTTAACCAGAGTGTGTTTTTCCAATGTAATCGCGTTCACAAGGCCAGAAAAGGAACAGCTGCAACTGACACACTTCTCATGGCAAATAGGATGAGTGGCGGAGTCGATTGAGGCGCGTAAAAAACTTCGCGCCAAAGCTACCCCTCGGCACGGCGTAAAATCCCGGACTATGTAAAGGCCTACATGATAAAACTAACAATTGTTTCCTTTTCTCCTTTGCATGTTATTGATGTTTTAATCGAATAGACGGAGGAACCGGAAATCCATGCACCACCCAGCGTGAAACTCGAGGATCAAATGAACAACGAGAACTTGGAAATGCTACAAAAGATATTTGAGGTATGGCAATCTAGATCTATCGTCGCCGCATCGCTCAGTTCTTGTCCTGGTCCGGGCCGGATTTGACAAACAATTGGGATACTACACTTATGGGAATATATAAATAACATGTAATAACATAGAACTGGTGTAATAATTATTCAAAAATATTATAACAATCATAAGATCATTAACAAAATAATTCGTACTCGAAAGCGGCTGCAGATACAGCAGAACAAATTATATATTCTTGTAGATCTTGATGAGCCTATCGCCGACCTCATTTATAGCCGTTAATATTCTGGTAAATGACGTCATCATGACGATTTCAGGTGGTTCCGAAAATATTCCGATTATTGCCAAAGATTTTCCGAAGTATAATAGCTTGGGATTGTAATAATATCAGTATTATGATACTATTCCAATCAGCGTGAGTGGCCCAGTTGTATGTGTTAGGCTTCTAATAGCTCATCTACAAAAAAATACTGGCTTCTGATTGGTTGTTTACTGCGCAATCAATCCTTAATAGCACATGTGCTATTAAAACACTAATTGGCACTGTCATCCGGGAACTCTTCTCCACGAAAAATATCTTACAATCACCAAACGAATTGTATTTTTTGTAGATGTACTATTAACAAGAAACACCACCGTTTTTCTCGAATAATTAATGAAAAATACCACTTGTATGTTATGAAAGTGACAAATACCACTCGCGCGTCGCACTCGTGGTATTATCGACACTTTCATCAAATACTCGTGGTAGTTTTTATTAAGTCTTCTCGAACGGTGGTGTTTCCTATACAAATTTGCTTGGTTTAGTTTCCACTGAGATAATTAAAGAGATTGTTCCTCTAGATCTGCTCAAACTTAATTACACAAATGATAAATTCTATTTTACCATAGCTTTCAAATGGAAGTAATAGAACCGATGATCAGCAGTCCATTTGGTGTATCAGTTTTAAACTATTTGGTGAGTTTTTTGTTGTGTAATCTTAGACTGAGGCATGAATTCCTAGTTGGGTTGTTCCTGCTTCATTACGAAGCTAAAGGCTCAAGAAAAAGGAAATATGGAGATGAGTTATTGTCAAGAAGCGACTGTATTCCTTGTTTTCAACATTCTTTGTCTTAAAGTTATATTTACAACTGCTTCTCTATTATTATGGAGTAATTGTATTAATGAAGCATTCTATATTTTAATGCGGACCACCTAAAACAGCTGAACAGCTTGCTCTTGTTCACGTCGTAAACACACCCTTAGCTGCTCTAATGCGGTTTACAGTAGTGATGTTCATACAGTAGCCCTTACCTAACGCGTGGAATCTGTCGAAATGAATAATACAGCTTCAAACCTTTCTTCTGGAGTTTACAGGCAGTTTCGCACAACCTGCCCCTGTTCATTGTGTCAGGTAGCTGTTCTGTCGATCATTCTTGTGCTAGGATTCCTGGTAAACATTCCTCTTCTGATATTCGGATTCGGTGAACTAAAGAGAGGCAACAAGAAAGCAGACAATGTTCTGATTGCAAATCTGGGTATTGCTGACATCTGTGGTCTTAGTTCGTGCCTCTCTCTAGAATTATATCGTTTGATCCAGCTCAATTTTGGTTGCCAAGATGTGCATATTGCAGTCTGCATCGCAAGGTACTGTAGTCTGTATGTCTTTACATACGTTAAGATGCTAACTATGGCACTAATTTCATTTGAAAGATACGAAGCGGTGACGAAAATCGCATATAAGAGAAAACTGAAGTACAAAAACACATTGATAGGTGTACTTGGAATTTGGGCAATCTCTCTCACCACATTGCTGACTATTTTCATGAAGAGTAATGCCATTCAACCTTGGCGATCTTGTTATAGAAATGTGTTGATTCCTAAAACTAGATCAGCTAGGAGCGTCCGGTACGTACTGAGCGTAATCATTACAGCCATTATTATTGTTGCCTCGTGTGGAACAATAATTTGGAATCTAACCGCTGCTGCCCTCTTTATCACGAAGCATCGTCAGCAAATGAACACGTTGTATGGACATCAGGGCGCAACGAGGGAGATTCGTTGTACAAAGGTAAAATCAGTAAATTACTACGTAACATGGCGATTTTCAACTACTTTAATTTGGGTCCCTAGTCCCCTTCAGATTTGGGATATAAAGTGCCATTATATTGAAAGATTCAGATTGAGAGTTTTTGCCAAGGAACAGGGTTATGGGGGATGTTTTCTTAGTGAATATGAATAGCGAGATTGGTTAGGGGATGCTATGGCTTTCGAATAATATTATATATAATATATACAGATTTGTCAGCAGCAACAATGCCTTCTTCAAAACACATTCATGAGAAATTGGCTATTTCTGAGAAAAAATAAAAATAATGTCCGTTCTCAGCATTATTTCCGCAGCACATGGGCACACATTGCCGAGCATTTTAGGAGTTTTAATATTAATATTTTTTTTGGACGACAATTTTTGTTTACATTAAGCCGGGGTCAAACGAGGATGAGAGTCGAAGAGAGTTGACGCGAGCACAAAAAGAACGTACGAAACTCTCATCGACTCTCATCTAAAATTTGAACATGTTCAAAGTTGATGAGAGTGCATGAGAGTCGATGAGAGTGCATGAGAGTCGATCAGAGTGCATGAGAGTGGGCAGTCAAACGAGAGCGAGAGTTTGGACTCTCATAAACTCTCATCGTCTATCATCCTCGTTTGACCCCGGCTTTAAGAATGATATCAAAATCCAAAACAAGTCCAAGAGTTTTTGGCATGCCGACTTTGTTGTGGTGTGCAAGTTTATTTCAATTTTTTCATTTGTCGTAAATACCAAAATACAATACAGTACGCAACCAATCCCAATCACCCACTGTCTTGCGCCTTGTGCCGGCTACTTTGCACAGCGGAGTTCGGAAAGAAGCATCTCTTGATCATAGCTAGGGATCACGATTTTAAAAATTATATTTGATAGAATTACCTGTCCTTGCACCCGCAGAAGCTCTGTTTTCACTCGTTCGGACGCCATCTTGGTTGAAGGTTGGGGATTAGTTCCCAGTCTAGCGCAAATAGGGGATACCGTATCCCGCAATAATGTGACCAGCTCTCGACCAATAACATTTCCTTATTATGGCGCGGGCTCTGTCTGATTCTGGTAACGTATCACGCCCAAAATTATCGCTGTCAATCACCTAAAACTGATTCTATATTTTTTAAAAATTATACCAACGTAATGATTTCATAATTCATAAACTATCTGAATTTTGTTGACGCGACAGAAATTCGGTGCTTGAAGTAAGCCCGGGAGCCATACAATAAAGAGCCAACATTGGCACATAAATATAATTTAATCACATGCATTAATTCAACAACTGCGAAGAAACTTCGATTAAATGAAACAATTCGCATTCACTGTGCGTGAAAGTCTCAGAAAGGACTCTTGTTTCGTTCAACTGTTCTTTTAAAAACATGAACTGTTCCAGTATAAAAGGGCCAGGCCAGGCCAGGCCAATGACACATTCAGCTGTCTGTGGAGTGAACGTCTCTGTCACAACTCGACAACATGTGTTGTGTTGCTTTGCCTGAATGCGCCCGACATATTCTATAGCGCGAAATTCAAACCAAACTGAAACTTGCAGCAAGAGTTAACGCTTTTGGAAACCATTACAAGGATATTGGCTTCCTTCTGTTCACCTTTCTCTCGCTTATTTAAATTTTAGCATAAAAATTCAGTATTTTAACACGAAAGAACTGAATCACTCGCTTGCCTGTCTACTGCCTATGCAATTTGAATTTCAAATTTTGAGTTGCAAGGCGAGAAAGGAGGAGGAGCTATTCTTATTGTTTTTAAAAATCTTGAACACATTAATTTTCCAGAGTGGCTGGTCGAAAGGTTTCAAGTTTACATCCGTACATGACACAGTTTGGCCTACCGCTTCGGTGCACGTCGATACAGGGAACCAGAGCTTTTGGAGATTTCTGAATACCGGATAAAGATTATAAATTGACGGTTAGAATTTGTAATACCTTATTTAATCGTGATTCGAGAGCAACTCTTCACATTTTATAAAACAGTTCGATCGATGTTGTCGCCGTTTATTGAATTTGTCGGGAGTTTGAACTTTACATAAATTAAGATAATTAAGACGAATATGTTCCTAACAACGGGCCCTGTTCATAGCAATACATTACCATCATCAGACGACACTCCCCGTCTTTTTTTTTCTCTCGTCGCGTCAGTTGTTGAATGAATATGATTAAATTATATTTATATGCCAATGTTGGCTCTTTATTGTATGACTCCCGGGCTTACTTCAAGCACCGAATTTCTGTCGCGCCAACAACGAAGTCCAGATAATTTATGAATTATGAAATCATTACGTTGGTATAATTAAAAAAATTTAGAATTTTTAGGTGATTGACAGCAATAATTTTGGGCGTGATACGTTACCAGCATCAGACAGAACCTGCCTCATAATAAGGTAATGTTGAGAGCTGGTCACATGATTGCATTTACACTCCCCGTCTCTTCCCTCTGATCTTGCTCGGCCTGACGTTCTTATGAGCCCGCATAATCTATTTTCCAAATGTGGGATACGGTATTCCCTATTTGCGCTAGACTGGGAACTAATCCCCAACCTTCAACCAAGATGGCGCCCGAACGAGTGAAAACAGAACTTCTGCGGGTGATAGGACAGGTAATTCTATCAAATATAATTTAATCGTGATCCCTTGATCTTACTAAGCAGATTTCATCACTTTACAAGAAGCAATAGACACATCAAATACAAGTCGAATGAAATATGTATTCACCCCTCACCGGGTAACGTCAATGTTACAAATATAACTTGAACTCAATACTGGTTTGATAATATTTAACATTAATGCAAACTGTTCTGTTGCACTGCATATTGTTTGTACCGTTCTCCCTGCTTGTACGTGATCTCATTCAATTCTTTGTTAGCTGATTTCTTCATTGAATTTTTTATTTTTTATTTATTTATATATTTGTCTTTATATATTATCTCAACATATTTGTTGAGGCGTTTGCTTAAGAGCAAAAATGTTCATCTAAGGAGTTCACGAATTTGCAAGTGACTGACAATGTTTATGTAAAACTAATTTAGAAATCACTCATTCGTATTCAGCAGCCAATATGCTTTCCTCTTTGATTATTTTACCATCGATCGTTGTCTACCAGCTGTGCAGTCATTTTACATGTGTACAGCATTGTTACTGAAGACCGCGGGGTAAAAATCATCCAGATAAAAAATAACCCAAAAATGTAGTTCCTCGTTCTGTTCGATAGCAACCACGTTCTATTTCAAGTACAGTTTTAACATTTGTTGTCTTTTTTCATCAGGTTTGTGCCATAATTACAACTACGTATGTTATTTCATGGCTCTTCGTAGGGTTTGCTCACTTATTCTACCGATATCATCGTTCTCAGATCGCCCATTGTGTTCTTGATTGGTGTAGACTCATTGTGCTCTCTAACTTTGCCGTAACCCCTCTCGTGTACATGGCAATAGATAAACGAGTGCTTGAGGTTAGCAAGCGACTTATTAGGCGGCCAACACAAGTTGTGGCTGTACCAGACAGCTCAATGCAAACAGGAAACGATAGTCAGGGCAACAGCTGAATATCTCAACATACCGAGCGACCTCTCCGAAGTTACAACGGCCACAAGCTCCAAGAAGAAACGAGGAGCCTTACACCCAGATACATAATTTGCCGGCTCTGTGCAAAGTAAAGTGGCTATGTACTGTTTTAACTACAAGAGCACTGACCTGAGTTGAAAGAGAATTGAATTACCAAGTATACTGACCTGTGATTACTCCCTCGGAGAGGAACGCAATCACAATGCGGAAACCTGATGTGTCGTATTTCCGCATAGTACTTGTAAAATAATAATAATAATAATAATAATAATAATAAATAATTTTATTTCTTAAAAACGCATTTAAACAAGCTGTAACAATGTTTGTACAAGATAACAATAGCTTTCGCAGTTCCCGCCTCAAACCTTCTGTAAACTACAGCCATGCTCAGGGACAGGATTCTTACATTAAGGAAGAATCGCCAAGGAACTCTCCGGTTCCTAAACCTAATCAAAGCGTGTAACAATCACTAAACAGACACAATGATTCATCACGCGTTGGTTTTTTCATGCGCACAAGTATAACTTTCTTGAGTTATAAAAGCACGCGTGAATTTGGAAGTACACTCAAGATTCTGCTCGTACTTCTCAGTACTTCTTGAGTGTACTTACAAATTCACAAGTGCTTCTAAACTCAACAAAGCGGGTGAGCGAATTTTTAATTTCTTTTGTAAAATATAAAACTACAGAGACAAGAGAAAGAAGAGCAAATTAAAACAAACCTGACGAGTGACGTAGCTTCCGTGCGTACGTTGAATTGTCCAATCAGAGCGCGCGTTATATCTGCTTTATTTTATAAAACATTATAACAGCATATAAATGCATATACAGCGTAAGATACAAATCATTCCATATAAATAGCTATCGCAACTTCGATGGCAAAACTCGCTGCTGGGTTTACATAATACATTCCTCTCCCAGTGAATATCGTACTGGTCCAGTAAATGTTACAGAGATCGGGCGAATAATTTGGGTTTCCATTCCCTTATCGTTAACTGCGTATCCTAGCATCTAAAATACCTGATGATAATCGCTTAATAAAATTGCAAGAAACTCGTATGGAAACGTAGGATGTTTAGAGACAATGAAATGAGACACAATAAAATAAGACTTTTGAGTACTAACGGGTTTGCCCTCACAAACTGCATCCATTGACGTCTTTATCATTGTCGTTTTCGATCCAATGCTTTTGGTTAACTGAAGCATCGCCTGCAGCCATTCAATCTGTCTACTGATCGTGAGATCACAATTTAGAGTTTCTTGATATATTTTAAAACAGTGTATGCTAATCAAAGTCATAGCGAAAAAGATATTACCATGAAAACGATTCACTCTTTGTGTTTTAAGCCATCTGTTGAAAACCTGTAATCTCTCATTTAATTTTGAGTGATGTCCGGCGGGAGAAATAATAATAATAGTTCTGCATCGGAAAATTCCCTTTGACCCCACCTCCACCCCGTTTCGCCAATTTCCCTCGGAATATACTGTGGCTGTCGTGTCCCAAACTCTCATCAGTAGAATGCAAGTCCGAGAGTTTTGTATTGGAGTAGTATTACCATAACTGGTGTAGCTTGGGCTGTTTCTCAGTATCCTTGAGACGAATATTGGAATAAAGGCGAACGTGTCCAGATAATTCCTGGTGTGCATTGTAATGTATTTACTGACTTAATGGCGTGCACAGGACAGATTATCCAGTGACAGGTCGAACTATGTCTAATTTGGGACGAATTTGATTAACACGCGCCTTGTATGACTTATTATCTCCGTTGTCAGTCTCGGAGGTCATCCCGCTTTTGCAATAGAATATATATCAATTCGTTTTATATGCAAGATGCAAAGGGACAACGAATTCCCTTTCATTTTCAATAATTTCTTGGACATCCAATTTTCATTACATGTTGCATTAGACCTTCATGATGATAATGAGTTAATACATTGTTATAACTCGTTAGAGACGGACCATTTGTTACCGTGGGGTGGGGGGTGGAAGAATGATTACATGTATGTTACAATTTAGTTTTTTCCGTACAAATGTGTGCTGCTATTTTTTTATTATTTTTTTTATTTATTTGCTTTTCTCCCTCTTTCTCTATAACTTTTTGTCTTGCAAATTATTTATCTTCGTCTTTTGGACTTGTGCAATTCTTTTTTTTACAAATCGGTCTTTCTGGCTCCCCTCCCCAGA
>JANVCH010151270.1:0-12467 GCA_025505405.1 Epizoanthus rinbou | reverse complement strand
ACCAGTTAGCTGGCATTCTGATCCGCTGAGCCGCTAGCCGAGAAACAGGCAAACTTGCGACACAATTACAACCTCCATATAAGGTAATGATTACCAGTTAGCTGGCATTCTGATCCGCTGAGCCGCTAGCCGAGAAACAGGCAAACTTGCGACACAATTACAACCTCCAAAAATTCGAGACTCATTTTACTTGGAAGGAGATTGAAAATCCTAACTATATTTCTACTGATCAAAATAACCAGTCGATCTGCGAATTACAGGGCAAGTATCTTAAGACGGTCTTCGCGACATATCTTGAGATTTCTTTTTTGACAAAACACCAGTATTTGTATGCGACATATCTTGAGATTTCCTTTTTGACAAAACACCAATATTTGTATGCGAGATACTTTGACCCAATAATGATACATTGTCCTGAAGACTGCTTTCAAATAATTAACCAATCAAGACATATTTTATTTCTTCTCTTGTATGTGTTAGATCACTATTTCACATCTGTCAAATACACAATCTGAGGTGTGACTGATGGCAGAGCTGTTCATCGGATCTAGTGTAATTAATACTTACAGGAATTGGGCCGATTTTCAGCCCGACTTCATAAGTTTTCTTATTGAAAATTCGGCCGACAGACTGCAGCTTGTAAATCCGCCTTTAAGGCCAAATGAAGATGTATTAAACATCTAAACAGTGGAAGTTTCCATCTCCTGCAAACAGCTCTTCGTTATCAACAACAAGTCTTGTTGGGGGAGATGTCGCCTTTTTAACCAGACCAGCTCCATTCATTGCCTCCACAGCAACATAGATCACTGATCCCGCATTCAAATTGATAATGTTAGATAGACTGATTGTGGTGTTAGTTACCAGGCCCACGTCAACCATGGGACGGATGTCGATCAACATGGGACAACTTCCAAGACCAATTCGAAAACCGGTTATACCTGATTCTTTGTCTTGAAAACCGGACCAGTGAACACGCAGGGTTTTGTTGAATAAGTGACAGCCTGAGTGGATACCACTGATATCATGAGTAGCGTCCTTACTGACTATTACAGAACCCTGGTAAAACAAAATGGAGCTTTTAGGATATGTTCCAATATGAAACACAATAATCATTCAGGCAAACAAAGTACAGAAATTGGAATTGTCATATTCAAATACAATCTTATACATGTACTTGGTGGTTTGGTGGTTGTTACTATACAAGACACAATAAGTCACAACACAATCAGATTTTATATGACAATGTGCTGTTGATTTTGTGTTCTGTTGTTTGGTGATTCATAGCTTCTCGCTGATACATAATTATGCCCTGCAAATCTATGTTCCACTCCCTTAAATTACACAGCTACACAGTCACTGTCATGCTAAATACATTTTTATACATGTACTTGGTGGTTTGGTGGTTGTTACTATCCCAACGTAATCACATGAATACACGACACGACACGGCAGAATACAATACTATAAAATACAATATAACACAATACAACTCATTACATCGATCATATTTCATTACATTCACGTCACGTCACGTCACGTCATGTAACATAACATTTTAAAAACGATACAATACAATACAATACAATACAATACAATGCAATGCAATGCAATGCAATGCTATGCAATGCAAGTCACAACACAATCAGATTTTATATGACAATGTGCTGTTGATTTTGTGTTCTGCTGCTGGGTGATTCATAGCTGCTCGCTGATACATAATTATGCCCTGCAAATCTGTGTTCCACTCCCATATAGACCATTGCGCAACAGTTACGCTTAATGCTAATGAACGTCACAACATATTCAATGCGTTCTAGAAAATTTTCTTATTGTTCTCTGCTTAGATCGAGCTCGCAAAATGTTGTGGAAAGACCAACAAATCTATTAAAGGCGCTGTTCCTTTACTGTATCAGTACTACCTTACTGCACCTTACGAGCGTGTGCTTTTCGACCGATAAACCTAGTCAAAGAATTAAAGTATATATTAACGAGAGATAAGACATATAAGCAAAATAACATCTTTTAAAAACATGTTATTTACTTTACATGTAAACAGTTTTAAGAAGTCAACAACAGCATTGTAGATAACGCTATCAACATTCTGGTCAAAATTGCGCGACTTTTTATTGAAAATTATTATCCTCGTATATTACGGTATTTTTTTCTCCAAAATATAACTTTCTATAAGAAATGGCTGAACTAGATAGTCACAAATGTATTTACTTTCAACACACGTTCTTTTTGCATTGTTTACGCATTCAGATCGAACATCACGTGTACTTTCGCGACTCGGTAGCCAAACTCAGCTCAAGATTTTAAGTAAATAATATCTCCCCAAAAGCTTTGAGGCAAATCTTTTTGATGGATTATGGAAGCAAAATAGCGAACCTGCTTGTCATTAACTTTTGTATAAAACAGCTATAATAAAATTATCTCCGTTGTTACCTTGCATAAAACATCGTTCTAGGAAAACGAGTTAAACTTGTCTGAATGTTGACAGTGGCGTCAATTCGCAAGGGGAACCTCGTCTCAGGTGAAAATAGTAGTAAGCAACTTCGGGCATTACCAAAAGTGTAATAAAGTTCAATGAAGTCTCAAATATAATAAAGTGGTTCTCTATCGTGACTTACCATCGTGGGTGGTGTGTTTTCAATGAGTACTGGCGAGGATTGCACGTCCATGCTGGTCAGTCCAACGTTGTTGGTGCATCTCACGACGGTGTGGTAACTGCTTCCCTGAGTTAGCCTTAGTCCGGCAACTTCAATACCTTTCTCGAGCGCGAAGCTTTTGAAACTTGTAATAAAGCCAGACCCGTTTCTGAGTGCAAAACTACAATAGCGTATTCCACTCTCTTCGTCAGCAAAACCGCTGACACGATGTACTAAGGCACAGTCTGGTGTACATGGAAGAAACTCTTTAGTTGGCTCGACACGTCCAGGAGAAGGCGGACTGAAGTCGACTTTTACTCCACTGCTTGTTACTGAATTGAATAGTCCGGCACCGTTCCAGACAAGTATTAAGAAGTAGTATTTGACTTTATGCTGTACCTTGCACTGTGAACACGTAAATCGTCCCATACTTAAGTCCAAGGGGGTGAACCCGCTAACCTGGCAGCCTTCAGGGGTGGTACCAACACAGTAATCGGCTTTCATGATATTGCTTGTATTGTCGCGCGCCCACCATGAAGCAGAAAGCTTATCAGCAGGGCTTATCCAAGTGTTATTGAAGTTGTTGTTTGTCTGGTCAGTCTGTGGAATGGAAAAATGTATCAGAATTCTAATGTCTAAACTTAACCCTTAAAGGCATAACGGGGGAAATGTCTGAAATAGTCGAATATAAGTATGTCTATATGTACACACGGGTACTGGCACATGCAGACACGGACACAGACACAGACGCAGACGCAGACGCAGAAGCAGACACAGACGCAGACGCAGATGCAGATGCAGATGCAGGCGCAGAGGCAGACGCAGGCGCAGGCGCAGAACGCAGAGGCAGAGGCTGAGGCAGACACAGAGGCAGACGCAGGCGCAGGTAACACAAATAGGCAATGGCAAAGGGAATGATAAAAGCAAAAGCAACAGCAAAGACAAAGAGATGTACTGACAGAGTACAGACACAGAGCGCTGTTCAAATTTTATTGCTAAGATGTATAATATTATTTAATCACAGACACAGATAATGGCCCAGAAATAGACCAATAGACATCGACCGATGGACATACACACTAGGCACAGACATAGACGTACGTAGTCTTAGACGTAGATATATGTAGATGTGCACGATATGTAGATGTAGATATAGACACAAATATTGGCATAGACATGGGCACAAAAGGAGGCGAAGACATGTGTGCATGTACACGGCCTCAGGTACAATTAACAGATTAATTAGTTGTAATTAACTTACTATTGCAATTTCGGGTGCAGACTGGTCAACAATAAAACCATCCGATGATGCTTGTGATGTTAGTCCGGCTTGGTTAATGGCCTGAATGGTGACGTAGTATCTTTGGTCGGGACTAAGGGTGACATTTCGATTGCGAGCGAACGTTTTCTTGCCAATCCATTCAAAATCGTAAATATCACAATTTCCAGCTGAGCTTCCAAGACACCAGCGATATCCTATTATTCCACTTTCTGTGTCTATGAAAGGCTCCCACGTGGCTTGCACGTGATTGGCTGAGGACTGAAAGTCAATGTCGGATTTCTTAGTAGGTCCATCGCTGACACTGCCGATAGATGGAGGAGTGACATCAACGCTTATACCATCTGATTCTGCGGTAGAACTGAATCCATCTGCATTGTAACACTGTATTTTACTGAAGTATTTCGTTCCTGTTATCATAGCAAGATCTCCCTTCTGGAACTGGCCAGAACTGTTAACTGGTAGTTCAAATAATATTCTTTCGTATTTTGAACCATTTGCTAATTTCACCTTTTCAACTGCCGTCCACTTACACTGAGTGACAGAACTTTCTGGGTCTTTGAAATCAAACCAATGAACTTGAAGCATCTGAGTGTTGTTTGTAAAATCAAGGTCATTGTCATAGCCGTCAATGACAACACCACGTGACGGTGGTGAGGTGTCAACCATGAACTCGGCCGACGTTAGTATCCTCACGAGACCTGCTCCGTTGGTCACCTTTATGTTAACGAAGTACGGCATATCCTGGTGTGGAGAGAACTCACTGATGAACGCTCGAGTTGCCTTATGAACATTCACAGGACTAGATACACAAGAACCGGGAACTGTTCCGAGACAACATTCACTACTCGTGATACCACTTTCTTTATCCTCAATACCTTTCCAAGATACTCCAAGTGAAACCGTCCTCCTAGCTTCATTGACAATGCTCTTAGTGACATTTACATTTACATTTTCCGGGGGACTGGTGTCAAATACAAAACCATCGGAACTTTGGCTCGAACTCAACCCTTTAGTGGTAAAAGCTTTCGCGGTCACGTAATATCTCCCTCCATCTTGGATTACTAGAACCAATAACGCGTTTTCGGACAAATCTGTTGTAGCTTGACGAGCCATACCAACTTTAGTGAAATTCATGACGTCATCAAGACCCTTCGTAGTTCCAAGGCCCCACTCATAGAATTTCACTGGATCATTCTCATTGGACACGAAGGTGTCCCAATTGGCGCTAACTTTTGAACTGTCTGATAAGTAGTCCAGATTCTGATTTATTATCGATCCATCACGGACAGTTCCTTGAAATTGCAAGAAATAATATTATATTAATATCAATATTTACGCAGGGGTGTCCAGTTCAGTAGAGCTGCTTTAAACGGAGCACTGATTTATAAAACGAATATAGAGAAATTAACACATACAATACAACTTTAGGAAAAGTTATAGAAGAAATAAATAAAGGTAGTATTATTACATTGAGTATTTACAGATAGTGTACCACATTCAATTATTGCCTTCAGTATACTGGAAAGAATCTAAAGAAACTATAAGAAGCAACATGAATACACGCATACACACTTACGCACACGAGCACATACGCACTCGCTCACACACGGAAACACACGCGCGCATGTACACACACGAACGCACGCAAGCACACATACGTACACTTGCACACACACGCGAACACATGCACACACGCGAACACACACGCACTCACACGCCCACGCACGCACATTCCTACACAGACAGACAGACAGACACACACACACACAGACACACACGCATAGACGCAAGTACACACACACATACACACATACATTCACATACACATATGCGCGCATAGACGCACGCACGCACATACACAGCACAAACACACGCACATACACGCACACACACACACACACATAGGTACTCTCGCACACACACATACAAACACATGCACACACGCATACACACACACGCTCGCAAATACGCACTCACACGCACAGACATACGCACACACCCACGTACATTCCTACGCGCGCACAACACACACGCATAGACGCACGCACACACACACACACACTCACGCACACATGCACACATATACGCACATTAACGCATGCAGACAATTCACATGCAATGTTGTATCAAACCATGTCAGACAATTTGACTGAGAAACTTTGTTCTTGTTGTCATTCTTACCTGGTTTGGGCCACTGAGACACAACTTGAAATCCATCTGAGCGGGTGGATGCTGTCAGCCCGGCCCTGTTGGTACACATCAACACACTGAAGTACTGTACACTCTCATTTAAACGTATACTTAATGGTGTCTTCCCAGAATACAGTGTATCCCTGTCCCCAAGGAAGATACCAGTAATATTTACTGGTGAAGTGATAACAACTTTCTCGCCACTAGTTTCTACCGTCCATTTGCAATGTTCAATTCCGCTTTCCATGTCTTCAACTCCAAACCATGTGACTGATATATTCCAAGTGTTAAAAACCGTATCAATGTCTCTTCCGGCCTCAGTGATGACACCATCAAATAGCTCGCCTATTTCAGGTGGTGTGGCGTCATAGAGCATACCATCTGACACCATACTGCTCACTAATCCAGCGCCGTTTATAACCTCCAATGTTACGTAATACTTCATTCCTGAATCCAGCTGACATGACGCACAACTAACTGAAGTATTGGAGTTAACGTCGGTAAAGAGTTTCGTTTGACACCCGTAAGGCACTGTACCCACACAGTAGATACTGCTATCTATGCCGCTCTCGGGATCTTGCACGCCCTCCCAGTGAGCAGATAGGACATTCTTGTTTGAGAAATAATCAATATCGTATTGGTTCGCGCCATCGATAACGCTTTCGTTGGTGGCCAGTGGTGGTGTTGTATCAATTGTGAATTTCTGAGATGATACTGTGGTGTTGAGTCCAGCGGCGTTCCTTGCCATCACAGTGACATAATATGACTGACCATTTGTAAGGTTTAGCGATTGAAAGTTCGTTCTCGTGCGGAGGCCGAGATATTTGAGTTGAACAATGTTTTGACTGCCTGGGTCTGTTCCAAGTCCAGCCGCATATTGCGTGACTGGGCTTTCCTTGTCTACAAATTCACTCCATGTTGCAGTTACGGTCTCAGTGTCAAAATAAAAGCGTCTATGCTTATCTAATGTCTCTCCGACAACCACTCGCCCACGGACAGGAGAGGTTTTGTCAACACTAAATGTTCCAGAAGTGGTAAACGAGACAAGATTGGCTTTGTTGAAGCAGGAAACACGAACTTTGTATGTCATATCAGCTTTAGTTTGGAATATGTCACTTTGTAGCGCAAGTTTATCAATGTGCGCTCCTTCTGTCACGTTGTAAACAATGATGCCAGTACTTCTTCGCACTTCGATGTGATAGCTAGAAATTCCGCTTTCACGATCAACAAAACCATCCCAGAATACAATAATGGTCTGATCGGCAGTAAAATATCTCTCCTTTGAGTTCTTGTTAATACCAACAGTCACACGACCTGGCTTAGGAGCTGTTTTGTCAATAACCATAGCATCGGAGCAAGATTGAGACAGCAAGCCTGCTCTATTCCTCGCTATAACAGTGACGTAATATTTAACTCCTGGTACAAAGTTCAAGTCTGCCATTGTCGTGTTTCCATTGTTTACTCGGCCGATATTAATGAATGGCTGGACCTGAGTTCCACAGCGACTGGTGCCAATAGCCCACTTGTAGTACCACAGTTTACTCTCATTCTCGGTAAAGTGTTTCCAGTAAACTGCAATGTTGGAAGCTCTTGCACTGTAAAATGTTTTATCGGGACTGTTGTAGATCCAATCATTTCCAGAGATAAGGCCCGGCCGCAGGAGACTAGGCTCGGGAGGTGTATTATCCACTGTCACGCCATTAGATGATAACTCCGTCACGCCACCAGCTTGATTTGTCACACGTAGATGAACGAAGTATGTTTTTCCACTCTGAAGTTTCAAAGGTCTCTCGCTCGTCACGTGAGTGGCAAAACCTGCATAAGTATTCTGCATGACGTCATCTGCTTTGTTTAGGCTCGACCCCACGCTCCACTCAAACTTGGAAACTCTGCTTTCCAGGTCCCAGATCCCTTCCCAGTTTGCGGCAACCTTGACAAGGGAGGATTGGTAATCAACATCTGGTTCAAGTATCCCGTCATACACCACGCCTCCAGTTGCTGGTGTGGGATCAATTAGGACGCCATCCGAGCTGCTGCACATGCGCAGATTCGCATAGTTTACTGCACAGACTATGCTATAGACTACTTCTCTTGGTAGGGTAAGGTTTAACGCAGTCGCTGTTGTATTTTGACGGACGTTGTAAAATGGCAAAATATCGGGTTGACCTGCTCTGTTCCTGCTTATTCCAAACTCGTAATACCTAATACCAGACTCTGGGTCTCTCATCGCATCCCACTGAGCAGAGATCACTGTGGTACTCGACTGGTAGTCAATATCAACATTATTAAGACCATCAATCACCTCCGCATTCCTGACATTTGGAGGCGTCACGTCAACAATAAAACCGTCTGATGACGCCACAATACTTTGCACACCCGCCATATTCACTGCTTTAACTTTGATGCAGTACCGCTGACCATTAATTAATGTTACGTTTTGTAGAATAAAGGAGTTCGATGTGGGTGGATTGGCTGCCACAAAGTCATTGTTTGTCACGTGATAGTTGTGCGTGATGTTGCAGTTTCCTACAGCATAATAGTATTGCTTGATACCCGTATGTGGCTCTCCAAAGTCTCCCCAAGAACCGCGCACGGTTGATAGTTCGGACTGAAAATCAGCATCGCTTAACAGGGTTCCTCCGTCCAGCACACCCCTCGGTAGAGGAGGGCTTTCATCAGGGATAATAATTACGGATGTGGCATCTTTATATAGCCCAGCATGGTTAAATGCCCGTATAACCAGGCGATATGGTTTCCCGTCTTCCAGGCTAAGACCATTAATATTAGCATCAGTTGCTAGTCTTGGCCCAGGCATTCTTGTGAAGTTATGCTTCTGTAACACTTGGGTCGCGCTGTGTATAGTCCAGGTGTAGTGGTCTAGTCCACTGTGTTGATCAGAAAATCCAGCATACTTGACTGACAGAGAAGTTTTATTGGCTACATACACACACGACGCGCCTTTGTATTCTCCTGATTGCCCTTCCACAACCACGCTCCCGCTGAACACCGGATGCGTTATATCTAACGTAATGCCGTTGGAATGCGCTACTACAGAATATCCAACAGCATCAAATGCGCGGATTAGTACGCGATAACTCCCACCGTTCTTCAGCTTGAGACCGGAGTGCGTCATTCTTGTCTTTTTGCCCACTGATGTCCACTGATGAATTATGTTTCCACTGCTTTCCCTGAGGGAGTATTGATAGTCCATGATGCCACTGCCGTTAATACCATCGTTGAAACCATTCCAGTTCGCAGACATACTTGTATCATCTGACTGGAAATCTATGTCCTGTGACATGCCATCATTGACAGTTCCATGGTGGGGTGGCTCGTGGTCGATCAAGACACAATCTGATGTCACTTGTGTAAACAAGCCAGCGCCATTGTATCCTCGTACAACTGCGCAGTAGCGAGTTCCAGTGACCAAGTTTAGTCCCGCAGCTCTCCCGTGCGTGCTTACACCAGTGTTTCTAAAGGGGCTTGGAGACACTCTACCTTGTATTAGAACAGCCCATCTGAAATGAAACAATAACTATTATTATTATTTTATTATATGGCTGGTTAATTTTAGGTTCGCAAGTTGCCGTACGGACCTCTCGCTCTCGAGCAGCTGTCATTTGTTCACCTTTTCATGTGTTTACACGCCTTCACTTGCGCCAAATGAACAACAAAACCATATAATAAATATCCTATTAGCCGAAGGAAAAAACTCGGTCTATACTTTACCATACCGACATCGCAATCGGCTAATAAGGGGTAACTGATATATTAGCAAGATGATTTGTTTCAGCAAACCAAGCAAACCAACAGTTTGATAGACGATAGACGATAGGCTGATAGACGAAATAGGTATTGCGACAAGCTATATGGTATACAGAGTTGCCACATATTATAGTTGTGCCAGCACTAAACCTACCTGGTACAGTGTAAACAGAAAGCCTATCCAGCTATAGTTGTGCCAGCACTAAACCTACCTGGTACAGTGTAAACAGAAAGCCTATCCAGCTATAGGTGTGCCAGCACTAAACCTACCTCGTACAGTGTAAACAGAAGGCCTATCCAGCTATAGTTGGGCCAGCACTAAACTTGTCTTGTACAATGTGAACGGGGCCCTACAATGTTTGTCAGTCAATTACAACACTCTTAGGTAACGTAAGTAATAACAAATTGGGAATTAGTAGAGGTTCACATCCAAGCTCACACAACTTACTTGTAATACGACACTGAGCTGTGTTGATCGGCAAATCTCTCCCAGTTGGCTGCAAACGTTGTCGTCCAGTTGGCATACATCACGTCCTTTCCTGGAGTGGTTCCATCATAAATACGTCCCGCCACTGGAGGGGACGTGTCTACTATTAAACCATCACTTGATACATCTGCGTACAGCCCAGCCTTGGTATAGCCCCTCACCGTCACCGTCACGTTACTACCGTCAGATATATTTGCCAACAGCCCACTTGCGGTTGTGTTCAGCCCAACGTCCGTGAAATCCAAAGCTAGGAGTTTGTGTTGGGAGTCAAGAGGTTTATAAAGGACCTTCCATTCGTACTTTGCAGCGCCGTAGCTCATTTTGAATCCGCCCCAGTGTGCATGGATGACTTTAGAAGGCTGGTAGTTAACATCGGTCTGGGGCCCAGGTCCATCGCGGACCCAGCCTCCTTCTGGTGTAGACGTATCTATTATAACCGCATTACTACATGCTCGCCGGCTCCCCACAGTGCGCCCACCCGCTTTAATGCTCTTCTCCACAGCGATTTTATAGCCTTTAGAAACTGTCAAGTTCAGCCCTGTGATTATGATATTAGTGGTAGAAACTGGAAGAGAGCCGTTGACCAATGAGCTGCCGCCACAATCTGCCAAACTTTCCATAACATACCAATTGTACAACTGCTGGCCACAACTTGGGCTTGTAAAAGGAGATATACGAATGTTGAGCCTGTCCGCTGTATATTGGTATAGGATGTCTTTGCTGAACTGTGAGTTGGTAACCTTAACTGAACCCAGTGTAATGTTTATAGCATCTGTTCTTGCTGCTGGGCATGCGCCGTGAATACCATCACACCTATGTGAATAACAAGTCATGGTGACTTACTGTTTTTTGAGAGATTTATTGCTATTACGCTGGCTTAACCCTTTTTCTACTTATGTAAACAGCACCACGTCTGTCTGTCTGTGTGTCTCTCTCTGTCTCTATCAGTATCACTATATCGCTATCACAAATTTGCTACTTTGATCGCCGAGTCAGTTCGCTACATTTTATTTTATTTCTGTTCTTCTTTATTTATTTCAACTTAAAAACTGAAACTAAAATTAAAATCTACTTATGCATTCTGTTGCAGCTAAGATCGCTCTACTGAAAGGATTATACCGCATTAGTTTAATCCCTTAAATTCTGGACTTTGAAAATGTTTTCCATTAATTCAGAGATGATACAGGCAGTCCGAGACTTGGCAGCATAAATAGATATCGCTATAAACACAAGCAGTCTATAATGGATAATAAATGAACTAACATTTACAACCTCTTTAAACTGAATGTATTACATAGCAACAAATCAATTGCCGTGTTTCAGCTTAAAAAAGATTTAAAACTGAATATAAGGAACCTTACTTTTCTGATGTATCACACGCGTCAAACGCAGATCGACAGATTGTCTCCTTGGGCTTCATAACGTCTCGACACTCGTCTTTTCTGCCAGTACAGACCGACTGGGCAACGCAAAGGCCACGTGGCGTGCACGTGTAGTCTTGTCCCCGACACACCCCACCGTTGCATGTATCGCTATGGGTACAATTGTTGTTGTCATCACAAGGAACAGGTACATTAGTCCACGTGCTGGGGTCAGGGGTGAAAAGACATCTTTGGCATGGATTACCCGGGTTGTATTGACCTTCTAACCAGAGTTGTCCTGGGCGAAAACAAAATTACAATATCATCACAAATCGATCAGAACAAAGTTTAAATGGGTGCATCCTTATTTGGTTAGAAAATGTTTTTCAGACTCGTTTCTTTGTGGCCGTAGCACTGTACCCTTGGCCCAAAGTTATTATCCTTATCTTCTCAGTGTAAGAGAGGAGACATATCACCAACACTTACATTCACCTACTTTTATCGACACGAACATTGATAGACTTATCGACACGAGCTGTGATAGACTCTTATCGACAGGAACTGTGATAGACTCTTATGGACAGGTGATGGAATTGATCAACTAAAAGTTGATATGTTACGTTTTTCGCCGTGTCACGCCACGTTTTTCTTATGGAGAGGAACTGTGATAGACTCTTATGGACAGGAACTGTGATAGACTCTTATGGACAGGAACTGTGATAGACTCTTATGGA
>JANVCH010151159.1:0-12474 GCA_025505405.1 Epizoanthus rinbou | reverse complement strand
TGTTGTAAATATTTGTATATTTGTATTTGTATTGTACACTGAAAAGCCCCCATGGGGAGTGTTCAATAAAATCTATTGCTATTACTAATGGAAGTGAAGTTGATCAGTAACATTGAGGCAGATACAAAACTGGACAAGATGATACAAAAATACAACCTTTATTTGCATTTGATATTGAATTCGACTTTGAGTCGAAAAAACTCTATTCTTAATAAAAATAATCTCTGTACAAATACATTTCCTTTCACATTTTAAAAATGAAAAGTCATAAATAATCACATTCTGAATCTCTAATTACAAGTCACTGATCGGCTAAAAGTAAAATGCTACGGAAGGAGCTCACCTAACTATCGGCTCTTATTCGGCATTCCGAGGAAAACAAGATTACTTTGGAATATGGGTAAAGATTACTTTCCCACAGTTAAACAAGCTAACAGTTGTCACTACACGAAGACATTCTACTAATTTCATGTTAGGAGGCATTTCAAAACTAACACTTCCTTGAACCTCAACTTGAATGTAAGTGATGTAAACAACTCGGTCAGCAGTTTCAGCTGGAAAATTACAAAATCTATATTACAAATGGTATTACCTGAACACAACGGAAAGAGCGCGAGCGTAAGATGGCAAAAAACATAAATCTTACAACAAAACTGCAACAGAGGACATTGGGCACAAGAAGTCTTGGAATCTGGTGTTAAATTAAGCAAGTAAGCTCAATATTATTTAACATCTGGTCCAAGAAGTCAACATTCCAATATGAAAACAGGACGTTTTGGAATCATGGCAAAAATATATCGCTGTAACTTAGATTTCCAGTATTTACAATCTGTGTTATACAGCAAAGATAATTTACATATTCGTAAAGCGCACATGGCTTGTAGTGTACTGAGTTACCATGTACCACCAGTCAGTACATTTGAGACGAAACAGAGCTAGAAGATTAACTACTTAACTGCAGCAGTTTCTTTAAAAGGTTGCACTCTAACTTATGAAACTGCACCAATTTAAGCTTTTACCGGTGAGTTTACTTTGAGTTTTCGATGCGCGCAGTCCATGGTTCAGTGTCGCCCTATCTGCGATACACCCTTGTATCATATTCTGGTTTCCACTCATACAATAATAAATATGTACAAACATTTACAACTATTTACAATCTAAAGTCATGTAAAATAAATTAACAGTGCCATCAAATTCACGACTGTGTCATCAAGTATGGAGAGGAATGAAAGAGAAATTATTCTGTCCAAAATTGCTAAGAGAAACCTCCTTACGAGCAAAAACTGTCAATAACTTAAAATATCAGCATTAGGAATCCCCCCTGATTGGGTAATAACAAATTTCGGAAACGAATATTTTCTCTTCCATATCGAATGGGCGGTCCCTCGCAATGTCAAACTGAATATGTGTCAAAACACTTTCAGTCAAAGCTACCACGTACCCTACATAAGAGATTAAAACTGTTGAATGTATAAAACTTTCTGTGTTATTTAAAATAAATGGAAAATATTTTAAGGATTTACTCGGACTCCTGTGCAAGCAATATATCATTGATTTGATTTGAGTTATTCCGTCTTTCCACCCCAGTCCTTCATTGTTTCCCCTATACTCTGCCAGTTGTCCGCTGCCCCTCAAAACTCAATCGAGTTCGCAGGCTATCGAAGTAAAGCAAAACAATATTCAAAAATTATTCCCCGAAGTGGAGGTGACGGTGACTTGCGGTGAATATCCACCGCTAGTCACCGACACTGAGGGGAATAATTATTTTAGTATAAACCCAACAAGTGAATAGCACTTATTTACAGTTGCCATAAAGAAAGTGAGTGAAAATAATCGTAGACTCGCACACGTCTCCGCTCGCGAACGTCCTTCCCTTTCGCACGCGTGATAAACAACGCATGAGTGGAAAAACGTGAATAGTGAGTAATTATTCACCGACACTGAGGTGAATAATTACGTTAACATATACCCAACCAGTGAATCAGTGAGAAACAGGCTCTAAAAATATCAATTTTAATCGGATAAAATCATTTTTCGTCCAAAGCCAAGCTGCCGCGCGCGCTCACGATTTGCTAATCAACAATTGAACCAATCACAGCGCGCGAAAAACACTATTCACTGGTTGGGTATATGCTAATGGTGTATATTCACCTTTTATTGACCAATCAGAGCGCGCGAAAAGTGCTATTCGCTTGTTAGGTTGATACTCTAATTAAACTGCAATACTTCGGTATCCTGCAGGAAATCAAAGTTCAGACTTCTCGGTCTCGGTCTCCGTGTATCTTCATTCACCAAGGCATCTATTCTACTGCCGTCACTTGCCGTAAAGTATTCGTCAAAGTCCAAGCTCTGCGGCCGATTCTTGTCTTTTCTTGTAAGATTGCTGTTAGAATCCCGTTCGTTCTCAACTTCTGGAATTTCTGTAATTGGCGGCATCTCCTCGTCCAGCCCGTTCACAAAAGAGTGTTCTTCGTCGCTGCGTTCCGTATCTTCCTCGCTATTGTGGAGTGCGTGACTAAGTTTTTGCATCGCTTTCACCTGCAACGACCCAGGTAAACAAGTCACATTTGACAAAACATTCACTTGTTAAGTTCACTACTTACAAATCTGGGGGGTCACTCTCTAAGAACTGAGTACCCATGCATGTTTATGACATTCTCGAACGTGCGTGTGTACCCAACCTCCACTGAAAGTGACCCCCCAGGCCTTACAGTCGGTTACAATGTCACTGGAGGTAGTGGCAGCAGCTTAGCAAGTTAGGACATTGCAGAAGCGTTTGTTTGATCTTTCTAAACGCAAGTCGCAGCATTACCAGAATATAAACAAATATGCACTGCTTAAAACAACTCGAGGAACATTACCAGCTTGCGTTAGAGACACAGCAGAAACGTTCATTAACTTTTCTTAATTGATATTTAATAACGATAACGTTAATTTGTATCAAAATAAAATGAAACAAAATTAATGATTTAAATTTGAACGTTATTTAGTTACAATTCATAAAATCGAATTTAACTTACAATGAGTTTGACATCGCGTTAATGATATTAGAGCTGTGCACTTGGTACGAATAATATCCGTCTGGATCTTCTAGTACTAATCAATACATGTCAGTCAAAACAATATTTACGAAGAATTAAAGTAACATTTAAAGAGTCAAACTTTAGTGTTTACATGTGACGACAGACCCATTAGACTTACCTCGCCGCTTAACAGACGTTTGACCTGCACATTTAGCTGCCTTTTGCTTTATATTATCTTCTCTTAGAGTGTTTTCTTGTCCTGGGTGCGGTTAAGATAGCGCTTGAAGTTATGCTCTTTGTTTTTAGTGATTTATTACGAGAGGACTGAAATACTTGAGGAACTATATGCTTAAATACGTAAATGCAAGCAAATACACACCACTATTCGTCAAACCGAACTCGTTCATAGTACGAAGAAAGCCTTGTGCCTACATGCCAAGAGCGCTAGGCACCATGGCCAATTTCAACTCATCATTTAAAGGTAGTTTAACACAGTTATTGTTATATAGTAAAATTCCAAAAATAATCCTAATTGTTCAAAATGCCTTTCCCGTAAATTTGATTTTATATATACAGGGTGGTGATATCTCTTACTGCCCAGAGATCAGGGTTTATCATGTAAAAATTCATAAGATACCGTGTTGAGAAACGTTATCATATAACATATCGTGTTTCGGTTATTGGTTATTTTATGCTTTTTTGAACAAAGTCAGCTGATTTTGTTCCTCGCTGGCTCAGAAGTTCGTTTTGGCGCCATTGCTTGCTAGCGCGTTTGTCCTTTCATTCAACCACCTCACGATCACGGCGACACATGATTAAACTGTACTCGACTTTATAGAAGATTAGAAAAATGAAAACACCCAGCGTAATACAAGATATTCTTGATAACTAGCATAGCCTAGGTCGCTCTTGGCACGTAGAGACTTGATTTGCATCAAATTTTCTGTAACAACTATAATCTGATTTCAGTCCTCTTTCCAGTTTATAATTAATCTACAGTGGAAGCTGTTGAGTTGTTACTTATGTCCAGTTATCATGAGTTTAAGGTCTATGGTATTTAGACAAGTGTTACGTACTAGAACGATTGATATTGTTTGCTTTAGATTACTTGTTTAATACATGGATTATCAAAACCTTTTATACTAACAAAGTTCATTGGGCCGCCCTCCCCTTGACATGACCATAGGTCACCGTTAATCTTCGGATTCGTTACTGCTGGCGAGTTCTTGTCATCCTATGCAAAAGGGTCGAGTATTGTTACCGTATTACGTGCACCAAATCTTTAACTTGAAAGGATTTACTTCAAGAATAAAGGAAACTGGACACTAGAAGGGGGAAGGTCTGACAACGAACAATGGACACATTCTAAACACTTTCCCAGAACATTTGGCTTAGCGGCTAAAGTATATTCAACTATCCAAATTAATATTCAGGTTTAGTGATTTTGTGGGTACGGGTAGGGTTGTGCTAGAAAGATGGCTGTAAACTGCTATTAAACGTGCTGTTACATGAATCATTACATCATGTAACACTCGCTACAAATGCCAAAACTGATTCATTGCGAGACAAGTTGCAACGTTTTTATGCAATTTTTAAAATCTCTCAACGTCATATAATCTCCTAAGATGAGACAAGTTGCAGGAACATTCTTACCGAAAACGAGTAGAAAGTGTATCCAATCCACTTTTCCCTTCTCTAACGATTAAGACTATACATTCAGGATCTTGAAATGAAAACATATTTATCTTAATCGAGACTATTAATAGATTCTTACATCTCTAAAAGCCTTATGTCTTAATATTTTAGAGAATTAAGTTCAGTATGCTCAAGTTAAGTTGAACTGAAGTTGCGCTTGCAGGCAAACTTCAACTTATAAGTAAATAAAGTAAGATTTGCTCACTTTGGTAACTGATTTGATGCCTATTTTCACATAGACCTCCGTTCACAATTCGCAAATTGAAACATATCCTCACCATTAATTAATTATAGTTAATTTACACTCAAATTAGACAACTTCAAAGTTAAAATACTAACTTTTATTTAGACCTTTTTAACATGCAGTTTTAATGTATTAGTTTACTTTATAACAAACACTTGTTCTAAAAACTATTACCCCTTAGCAAACAAATCCTGCAAGTATAAAATTAGTATAAAATGCTACAAAAATATTTATATTTATCTTATTACCCAATAATTAACTCGAGCAACTAATTTACAATTAAAAGTAACATATTCAACACTGGTGCAGTAATCAAAATCAAGTTTCAGTTTATGTCTTACGCTTCCACTGAAATTAATTTAACAATGCAGCGTGGTTACAAAACTCATTTATAATATTTATATTAACTTTTAAAATATTAATATTTATTAACGGACTTATTTCTACATACACTACTCTGGTGTGGAGATTACATATCATGAAAGCATTTATGCTAAAATACAAAAAATAGGTTCAAAATTTAGCCAGTTCTTAACCTTTTTTGAGCTACAATAATAGCGAATTGTAGTTGTGTTTATATCAAAACGTTTAAACCTGATGGACAAATTTGAAATGTACCAATCCAGATTACCAATCCTTGTTGATATTGTTATCCTGGCCTTTTATTCGATAGCTCGCATGCTAATGCTAATTGTCCAACGCTGCGAGACATCTCTCCCGCCACGAAGAAAAATCAGCCTTTAACCAGCAGACTGCGCATCTGTGCAAGACAGGGTTAGTTTGCATTTTGTTTCCTACATTTCACAAACGATTCCCTGTTGCACAGCGCAATGACTATTTACAACCTAGTTTAAGCCAAATCTCATTGGCGGCATTCTCTTGCTAGAGTTTAATCGACTGTTAGATCTTGGGCTGCGTTTTATTTCATGCCTTGGACTTCTATTCAGTTCATTACTTCGGTTTAATTCAGGAATTTGATTTACATTCGTTATCGAACCTACGCCATTTATTTTGTGTTTATGATTAAAGCTCTGCTCATGTGCAGAACTCCTACGTGCAGGAGTCCTGGCGCTAAACTGACTCCTGTTGAAATGTTTCTCTGAAGATTTGTTTTCCTTCAGAGATGTATTAGTATTAACCTGTGCTTTATTCCAACTGGATAGATTCCTTAAAGGTGCTCTCCTTAGCGGGAAATTCCTTTCTAGGGAGTTTCGAGCTGGGGTGTATGATTTTCTTGGGCTTGTCGTCTGCTGGACAGTTTTCAAAGAAACAAAGAATTATTAGTGTACAAACAAAAGGTTAGTCGCGTTAGTGGTAAATTAAAGTGCAATGTGTAAATTAAAGTGCAATGTGTCTGTCAATGTCAAATGTTCTCACGCCACTCAGGTATGCAGTGATGCTAACTGCAGTGTGTGTACCACGTGCAGTCGAACGCTGACTGTGCCAGAGTATACTTGATACGTTTGAAATGTTATGTTCATAAATGTAAGGAACACATGTTATTCAGTGATATATTAGGGGGGAGGACTGATGGAGGTGGGAGGGGGTGTAACTTCCGAGGAAGTGGGAAGCAGGGAAAAGTTACAGAAACGGGCTCACTTCCGGTAAAAGGTGTAAACTTGAGAGGGGTAGGTAAGGGAGGTAAAAGAAAAGGTTACGGAAAATAATGTTTTTCTCCTTTGCTATCATGATCACCGAAAGCCCCCTCCCCCCACACACACACATACATACATATACCTATACACATACGCTCACTGAACTGCTGGATTCGAAATGGTTCAAATATATTTCTTTGTTCTTGTTGCACTCTGTTTGTAGCGGATTCAGCGAGGCAATTCATATCCAAGGTTTAACGTCTGTCTAAAGAAGGGAAGGGAGGGTAGGGGAGTTGTGCCCTTCAGATGCTTCTGAGTGTACACGAGAAGTAATCTGTGTTGGAGGTGCAACAACTGGTGCTTGAAGATGTGGAGAACTACCAGTGCCAGGTTAAATCATAAACTAGTATTTAACTAAACATAACAAAATATGTTCATGTCCGTGGAACAACTGCAGTAGTATATGTGCTGTTTATCAATGTTTGTCAACAAATATCTTAAAATAAAAATATTCCCCATGCCACGGTTTCAGCAAGAAAAACCCCATTAAATCAAGGGCTGTGAGGATTATTACAAAAGACAAGCTTCACCTACGTAACATCACATGCTGCTGAGATGAAAACAACCAAAAGTGCATTATTATTATTTGATTTTTTTATTAGAAAATTAATAGATATCATTTGTTACATGCTATTTCAGGGTACAGCCTACTTTACAATTTAATTATTATATTAATTCATGAGTTTAACTTTGATGTTTAACGTATGCTTAATGGATGCACTTTTCACGAAAACAAATATTTACTTTTTTTCTAAAGATCTTCATGCGTTTAAAAGTAATACAGGACTTTTAAGACCAAAATTCTCTATACATTCATGTTCAACTTGGAAAATATTTCATAAATTGTACTCCCAAACTATTTCTACACATATAAATTGAGATAGATTATCTAGAATTCCTTCATTGCAGTTGATAAAACTGAATCAGAAAGGTGCTACAGATTTCAGTGGAAATTCAATTCTAATGAATTAATGTAATCCTGAAGTGAAGACACGTTTCTGGCAAAACGAAAGAACGTTTTACATTGAATTACTTTGTGACGTTTTAGGGGTCCAAACCCATCACACAAACGAACTTCGACAATCATAGGTCCGCCATCTTGGATTATGACGCGAGTGAGTTGCCGTTTCCAGGCCCTTCTGTTCTTAAGTGTCTCATTACCATGCAGTTCTTACGAGAACATGGCGGCAGAAAACGGATGCTTTACTTTCTGTTCGCTGCAAGCATTACCTTGCATTGTGAGTCCAAGTACTTGAGTGACGAGGTCCGTTCAGATTGAGAAAATGACTTGCAAGTGATGAAGGACAACACGTGAGGCTGTCTTCAATTCATGTGTTTACGAGCACATTCAAATCGGTCATCACCCGTCCATCGAGTGTGTTTGTTGCCATGGAGTGGACTACACTAACGTTTTGAGTGTGGAAGTGCTGAAGACCGTGCTGGTCGCCGTCTTGATTGTTTTGTTAGTTGATCGTCTGTGGCCTTGGAACGGCAACTCCTGACGTCATAATCCAAAATGGCAGGCCCATGAGTGTCGAAATGGAAAACAACGGAAAAACGTTTCACTCCGTTCTCGTTTGTGTGATGGTTTGAACCCCAAAACTCCACGGAGTAATTTAGTGTAACAAGTTCCTTCATTTTCCAGCAAGTTGTTCTTCACTTCAGCCCAGCATTCCTTTAAAGAACCGATAAACTTTGTGAAAAGCGAACTCATCCTTCGTTCATTAATTTTAAACACTTATTAGCATTTACCTTAGTTATTCTATAAACAAAGACAATATCTTGTTAGTTACTTGATTTATCTGGCTTACTTTACCGCAGCTGTTGCTGATAATAAATCAGTCTTAAGTCAAATGAGATCAACTGACATAAATGCCATTACGTTACCGAAATACCGACCTATCACTTCGCACAATAAATAGTAATTAACTATTATTCTCTAGTAATTACCACGTTTCTTTACAGAAATACAATTACCTTGCACTCTTAAATGTTGTAAAGGATTTTACGTTCAGCCTTTAATAATTACGAATTACCTTCTCGTACGGGTTATATACAGTAATGCACTGGGCAGGAGCAGTTTTTGGTTTAGAAAGTTAGCACAATTTTCTCTTGTTCATCTCATTTAGAGTTTTACAATAAGATATTCACGTTATGCAAACTCTATAGTCCACAACTTCATGCCATCTTGTATTCACGACTTTTTCTCGATTCAGATACTATGCAGACTTTTTACAAAAGCTATGGGCATTCTCAACTCAACACGAGTATTCTGCCCCATCCAATGTCTAGGCAATTCCAGCTATCTATATTTATATGATTTAGTATCAAATTATCATTAGTTGTTACATACGTCCTAGTAGGATTAATTTCTTCATCAAATAAATATTTTTATAACGTTAAATCATGTTTTCATTAAACATTATATTTATATAACCCTATGACTATTATTCGTACTTTGTACTTTGTACTTTGTTCAATTTACAATCCATTGCAAAAAATAAAATTACATGTTACAATATGAAATAATCTAAATAAAAATAATTATTATTATAATTCATTTGCAGGTTCATTGAAATAAGTATTTAAATATTCAAAGATCAAAATATTCACATTTAAATTTTACAAAGGCGATCAATAGCTGTAAATCAGTTGTATTTGATTTACATGTGCTGTTATGGAACGTCTTCAGCTCCTAGAATTTGCTGCTATTCATTCTGCGTCCAGCTGCTGTGGGCCGGGAGGCAACTGCTATGTTATAAGCCATGCACATGCTTCCTGTGTGCATGCTTTAAAGTCCGGTATTCATATTATGTTTTTTAGAGTAGATCTACAGATTTGCGGCAGGTTGCAGAGGTTTTGCTCAGTTGTTAGTGCGCCAGTGTCCAGACCTGAAGGTCAGCAGTTCAATATCCAGAAAAGAGAATCCTGCTGGCAAGAACCCTCCCTCTCCCAACTCTATCAATAACTCTTAACCGGTAGCAATCTCCGGGAGAGATAAGCATGTTGCCACCCTACACGACAAGGCTAAGGCAGTTACCAATGTTGGAATCTGTGCAGAACTTGACTTTCTTAGTTTACGCAAGTGGCTGAATTTGATCGCTTAAAAGATGTGAATAATTTCTGATGACCAACATCAGATCGTTGCAAGAAACGGCAACAATCTAAAAATAGCCAACTAATTCATTTACCTCACGCTCGACACCACAATTGACTGGGTGGACTTCAGGTTGCCCTGAGAGACACATTTGATTGACAACGGTAAAAATTCCATACTGATAACGTAACTGTGCCCAGAGTTAACGTGTGTTTATTTGCTTTTTGAATATTGACTTGTAACAACAATAAACACTTACGAAGACAGAGTAACTCAATATTCCATAACCAAATATGCACAATTGTCCCAACTCTGGACAAAGTTAAATAATCAGTGTGAGATTTCTATGCTCGCAAATCGGAAATCTCTCTCAGCAAATCACAACTACTACGAATGGTAAACTAAAATTGATGTTATGCAATTTTTGTTGTAAGGGTGGGAGAGTATAGCTAGCGTATTGAGTTCTAGCTCTTCACCATATCAACTTTTTGTCGACAAGACTTGTCGATAATCACTGATGTAGAACCTTGTAGGATTTTAAGAGAACTGAAATAGCTGCAGGCTCTTCTACAAATGAAAAGTGGGTGAAAAAATGACCTAAGTAACGGTTTTAGTTAAATTTTTGAGAAACTTCAAAATCGCCATATTTTCTCATGACTATGGTGTTTGGCTTGACTTACATAATCTAACTTTGTCATGTTCAGGTTGACGTACGGTTTCGGTGTATTCGAACAGTAAAAGTTATATAGTACTTCGTGTGTCTTTAACATATCACCTTGATCACGCCTCCGAGCTGTGCGGACGTGGTCAAATTTGCTCTTGCATAAAACGGTCTAAATTCTACATTACTCCAACTATGACTGGAGACCAGAAACATGTATGTACGTATGTAAGTATGTAAATCCACACTGTGTTCCGTATCAAGTTACTGACGTCACGACTCTTTCCCCGATCCGCTAACTTACATACTTATTTCCCGCCAATCTGTGCCATATTTGCATTGTTAACTAATAGTTTTGTAAGCTTACGGTCCATTCAACTAGAGCTGTATATGAAATGCGTGACTATCCAACTCTAATGTCTATTTCTCGTAATTTGTGTTTGCGCTGTCATTACCTGCATAATGAACACCGGATTTTGGCGGGTTTAAGCCGTTTCAGTACGAAGTAACTTTGTGATAACAAACGACGTTGCAGACCCTGTATGCAGGCTTGTTTTCTCTATATCGTTGTAATCGTATAGTTGTAACGTTTTGTGCCTGCTTATTTTGTAAGTCCAAATGTTTGTTAAATAAAATGAATATCAGAATTTTCAACACTGGACCTCGCAATCGTCACTTAGGCCAGTAGTTTTGCACCAAGCTCTTCAAACAGTAGATCTAATAATATTCAGTATCATCTTCCTCTTCCAGTATTAACTCTTTCGGTTGTGTGTACAGATCGCGCGTGAGTTTCTTCAGTTCACCAGATAGTTTACTAAGACACTCTGAGTCAGCACACAGTACATCACTACCATCACCCCCACAGTCCCACAATGGTAACCTTCCATCTCCTGTTTCTACCTCACCAGACAGATACTCAACTGTGTATTTTGTTAGATCAATATCTGGTATAGGACCTTCAGGATCAAGACTGAATTCTAAATCTCTTTGAATATACTGATCGAGGCTAATTTTACGGGGGGATTCTGGATTGTCGACCTCATCTGTTCTTCCAGTGTCTTCCACAGCAGTGACGGCATCACCATCAGTCCCGTGTTCAACAAACTGGCAGTCTTTAGTACTCGTAACAATTCCTGCACGCCCTTTACTAACTCTACGCTTCACCGGTCTTCGTTTCTGATCTGACCTGCTAAACCCATCTGCAGCCTCGTGCTGTCTAGCCCTACCCCCCTTGGAGTGACCAGTGTCTGTCTGTCCAGACTGCTGGCCCTGGGTGGCAGTTACTGTGTTTGTGAAGTGCTTCAAGTCACCTGTCGGGCTGAGTATGTCAGGACTGCTCAGGTGTCTCTCAGTGCGACATTCACTCTCTCTATAGTTATTCGGATCAACGCCAATTCTCGCTTCAATACTTTTTGAGACACACTCCTTTAAAATCCTATTGTCAGTAATCTGAGTCAACAATTCCTGACTCTTTGTTAACCTGCCTTTACTACTGTGATTAGGACAAGTCTTCCCAAGATATTTTACCGTTTGTACTGCAATTGCTGCGCCTTTTAGTCGCCTCTTTGCATCAAAGTTCTTCGTCAATTCTTGTTTTAACTTCACATGGATATCTTTTGTATTTGCGGTGTGGCCCTGTTGAGTAAAATTAATAAAATAATATTACAAAAAAAAAACCCTTCATAAATTACATTAAAAATATTATTCAAATCATTTAAGAGATCAAATAAATGATGGAAAAGAAAATAACCGCTTATATAGTATTCTCTCAGTAATTCAGGAATGACTCACTGCGATTGTTTGGAATTAACTAAGGAAGAGGGTAACCACTGTCTGTGACCTTTCATTTAAGGTTACCGTGCAGGTTGAGCGGTGTTTTCAGTTATTGTCCTGTATCTTCGTTGTTACACAGCGGATACCCATAAACCTATATATCAATGGAAAGCTTATAAAATTATCCAAACGATGCTTTTATTCCAGTTGATAAGCGAGCACGAGGGCAGAGTTTCCAAACCATTTACCGTCCTTCAAGACGTCCCAAGTTTCTCGAATTTCAATTTAGGGCATCAGTTGTCAGATTATCAGTTTTAGCACTGTTT